>JXSR01S014525.1:95296-118939 GCA_000969725.1 Ophiothrix spiculata | reverse complement strand
AATAAAGCTGTTTTATGTAATTGTCAAGGTAGGGGTTACGCATGTTTTGGTGCAAAAAAAATAATTCACATCGGTTGTGTTGTTTTTGAGATAATTAGCATAAACTGGTAAAATGATGGCGCTGTTTGAATTTTGTTTTGTCCCTAAAACCGAAATGAAACAGCTTTCTTGAATTTTTATTTCAGCAATGTATTTGTAATTATAATCTGCTATTATGAGCCAAATTTCATTAAAAAATTCCTTTGGGAAGACAGATTTCCAATTTTTGGCCGGAAATTTTTCAGAAAAAATGAAAATTTGACACGAATTAGATATCTGGCCGCCATTTTGAAACGGAATGACAGATTTTTAATTTTTTTGTTTTATATGAATTTAATTGAGTTGGTTTATCACTGTGTACAGTTTTAAAGATAAATAGTGTGGAGAACATTGTTTTTAAAGCGTTCAAAATCCAGGGTCCATATGGACCCCCCTTGTGCACTAACGGGATTCTAAGGCCCTGTATCCATAGGCTGTTCCCTAGTGCCATATTCCCGCAATTATGCCCATTTGTCACGCGCTGCAGACAATTAACCTTCATTTTGCTTAGAGACCGTATCAGTGACCTTTTGTAAAGCATATGTTTCCTGTGTGTTTCGCATGACAATTAGGGATAATTGCGGGCATATGGCACCAGGGAACAGCCTATGGATACAGGGCCTTAAACACCTTATGCACTTAAGTGTTAAGTATGTTTTCAAACAGAAACGGGTTGAACAAATGCAAACCAGCTCACTTTGATACTGTTGCTGACAGGATCAGCTCCCAAAATCTCATGATAATTAGTTGTGATGATTATAGGCACCATCAATGGACTCATTATGCAGGGCTATCCATCAAAATGACTACACATACTTATGTATGTGGGGTATCAGACAAACGTTTCATTTTTTGGCCTAACTTTTCAGGCAGAAAGTCATTACCAAAACCAGGTCACATTTATGGGTTGATTTCACAATTTGGATTTGGCTTGTCTGTTGACCATGTCTTATCATGGAAGTAATAGGTCCATGGTCTTATCTCTATGAGTTGGTTGACCCATGAGCTCATTTAATAGAAAATGAAGGAACTAAATATCCCGTAACCCAGTTTTGAAAAAATAGCCCATTTTTCTTTACAATTTATCTCCTGAGAACTTGTTTTTCACGCACGGTGCGATTTGGTACCGCCCAGAATGAAAAGGTTTGTTTCAGATGACTATAGTAGAATAGATCCAAAGTTTCTTTTTCGGAACACTTTATCATTGCTAAGACAGTACACTGCCCTGGCTTGATGTTGCTGGTAATTGTATTTGGGAGCCAAAGGTAAAGGGTACAAAGCCACTATTTAATTCAATGAGAGAGTCATTTTAATGTACCAACCAATCAAATCGATCAGCAAGTCACGCAGCAACAGAACTATCAAATCACGCGAGCTCACGAGTATTGCGTTTGATCTTAAAAATAATCGCACATAATGATAATGGATACGTTTCCTGTGATATCCTATATTGTATCAAATCAATGAGGAGTTGATTAAGAAAGAGTAAAGCTTGTACAAAATATTGGTCACTCTTGAAATTCAATATATAGGGTGGTGCGTTTAAAGATGGACAAGCTCCCACCAGATTCAAGTTACCCTCGCATTACGAATGTTGGCAGCAGACTAGGGGTGATTAATTGTTTGCATAAACAAGATTTTAACCTTTGTAATACATGTTAAATCATGTAAATTGAAGAAGTATTTTAGATTTTACAACAATTTAAGTGATTTGAGATACCGGAAGTAGCTATTGCGTGTTGATTTAAAGGTGCATGTATTTTAGACAGGCCTAATCTTCAAGGTTATTTCCAGCATTATGAACCTGTACCTTTTGGCCTTGGAACAGCCTAGACTTAAACCAAGTTAAAACTGTGTCTGCATTCATGGAGAAAAATTAAATTGCCCTGCTTTTGTAACCCAAAATAGAGGATTTGATCATCATGGTAAGAAAGGTACAGGATTGGTAATTTCATGTGAAGTTGGAGCATACAATAGGCCCTATATCCTAGATCGGGATCGTGGATCGAATAGAAGTTCATCGAGAACTAAGAACCCAGACATGGTAGTAATAGTTTATGAACAGGCAAACACAATTTGAATGAAAAAATTCTGTTTGGATGGTTATTGCTGTTTATTTTAGTTTATAATACACAATGTAAAATACGGTTGGCCATATTTGAATGCACCACCCTATATAGTAGTGGCATATTTAGTAAGATATTATAAGTTTTGTTATCAGTCAGTCATCTCCAGTCAGTAGTATACACACCAGTCATTTATGACGTATGAACTAAGCAAAGTAAATATCAATATTTGCAAATCATATATAGCAAATAGACCACCAGTCAAAATATTTCTGTCATTATCTAATGTCTGTTTTTGGCACTTGTATAATAATAATTATCCGAGTTGTTTGATATTGTATTGTTATCTGTAGCTTTCTGTCGGACCTGTGGGCATTTTGGAAATTTTGGCCGGTTAAAATTAACCCGAGACATTAACTGATCCTTAGCCATAATTATGATCTTGGGCCATAAATAAATCTTGTGAAACATCTCAAATCCATTGCAATATGCTGCGGGGTTCTTCGACCATGAGAAATATGTTAAGTTACATAAGTGCACAATTTAACTTGAATTATATACCAACTGGCATGAGTTGCTTTATACATCATTACAAGTTTTAAAAGAAAGTTAAAGAGTTTGTGGAATATATTATTTAAAAAAGAGTTAGCTGAAATTTTACAATGAAAGTAAAATTTTTAAAATTCTTTACAAAAATAAAAAAGAGGATGTGAAACATGTTTTTTTTTTACTGATGGGCCGAAGAATAAACATACAAAGCAAACTTTCATTACCGGTATCAATATTTGCAAATAGGCCACCAGTTTTTCACCTAAATATTTGTGCAATTAATGTGTATATTTGTTTTAACACTATCTATAGGAAATATCAGAGTTATGGAGCACTGTGAAGCAGTAGTTGGAACATTGGACTCATGATCGAGAGGTCGTGGGTTCAAGCCCCAGCCAGCCACCGTAGTGTTGAGTCCCTGAGCATGATTCTTATAAATCCACTTTGTTCCTCCCAATGATGGGTACAGATGTAAAAGTAATCTTAGTCCCCTGGAATCCAAGTCTTTAACGGAATAAAGAGTGAAACTAATGTTCCATGTGAGTTTTTATAATTAGCCTATATACTTTACTATAAAACCTAGACAATAAGAACGGGGGATTAACGTTCCAACTACATACACCATGTACACTGGTATGTAAAACGTACTTGGGAGGTAAAGCAGACTTTTTTGTACAGGAGGGGAGAAGTGGTGTACCCCTCAACAAACATGTACACTATAGTGGAGTTTCGCCTAAATGCTGAAGAAATGGAGATTAGCACCATGGCTGTTGGCTTTTAAGCTTCGGTTTCAACTTTACCTTTATCCTGGTTTGGGTAGGGACATGCCTCTGCAAAATTTGAAAAGCCAAACATCCAAATACCAATTTTCAAGGAAAAATGACCCTCCCATATACCAGATTTCTTAAATTTTGAGTCAAATTTATTCAAAAATTACATTTTGTTGCCCAAATTTGCACTATTTTTGAAGAAATGTTCTAATATGTTTTGAAAATTTTGAAAAGAAAATCGATCAAAATACCACATTTTGTGAAGAAAAAGGACTGTTTGAAATACCAGGGAGGCTGAATTTGCGGATTTGTCCCCATGACCCCTTTTGTACTAGCCCCTATTATCCATATCAACGTGGATTACATGTGCCATTGTGCATTATCAAAAATACCGTACATGCTAACAACTACAAGTTGGCGTTGACATGACATCATGTCTAGAAATCTTTTTATTCCTTTAAACTATCAGATAAGATAATAGTTTGGAAATTACTTGTGCAAGATTGTGAAATTCTTTAGAATTTCCGACTTTATATATTCAGACAAAAGAATTAGGCCATGTTTTATGATTTTGTACTATTAACTTTCATGGATGATTGAGTATATGTATGTTTTCCTTTTAATGATTTTCACTGTTGGTGCTTAATTTTTGACTTATATTGTTTCTATTATTATCTTGGAAGAATGTCTTTACAAATGAAGACAGAAAAGTTTGTAAACTTAGATATGAACTTTTAAAACGAAAGGTTTTTGAAGGCAGAAAGTTTATTGACTATATGATTAACAAGTACTTGTTGTACAACCATTTTAATTTTGTTCCTTATTATTTTCCATATATTTTTGCTGTCAACAATTGTCAACAAATCTATACATATCTCAGATTTTAAACATCGCTGTTGGCATTTTTTTAGTATTTATGGATATAATCTCTATACCAAATTCAGCTTATTTAGTTTAAATGTTCAGTGCAATTTTTTGCAAATCATGATCCTTGTTTGAAATTTAACAATGATCAATATATAGGTTCTATATTGTAAGATGAATAAGATGAACCCAATAAATCAATTAATCAACATTCTTCCCGCCTTCTTCCATACACTTACAGATTTTTGTGCATTGTTTAGAGAGACTTACATACTAACTTAACCATTACCATTCTCACTGAACTTGAATGTTTATAGTTAAAGAGACAATGAAATTTCTTGGCTATACATTGCCCGAATGAAACATCGGGTCAAAGTGTGTGTTACATTTGTTACATTACCAATAGAATACGGTCAACTGCCTTTACTATGTCCTTGATATTTTTTGACGACGTTTTTTGACTCTACTCGTAGTAATTACCAATATAACACTCGGGTTGACAAAGCAAATGAGACTAAATAACTTGCCCAAGGATATAAGCCTCGTTAACCATGATAGTAGGACTGGAACTCACAACCTACTGATTATGAGTCATGTGCTGTTCAGCTAGACCACACAAGCTCTCTTAGACTGATTCTGCAGTCGCAAAATAGCTGAGGTCGCCCTACTTCCGGTCTGGCTATTTGGTATATTGATGAGTGCTTAGTTAGTTTTTAGAAGATGACAAAGTAACAAACAAATTGAAACATGTTTTTGTCCAAAAATGGTTGAAAGTTTAAGAATTAAAAGAAAAATTGTGGTTATATTAATAAGATAAATAACTTTGCATCACTTTTTTAATTCAGTCATTGTTTTAATCATTGGTATTTGTTTTGAATCTTTGTCCAAAACAAACACCTCCGATTTTAAACAATGACCTTAAAAAACCCGATGGGGTGCAGTTACCATTGTCTAAAAAGATACTTGTAACATGTGCGGAGGCTGAAAATCACATGATTTTGGTGATTGCAAAATCACATTTTGTATTACATAGGTTTGCCATGCTATTTTGGGTGACAGTTAATCAAATCCGGTCATATAGTAAACAAGGACACATCGGTGTACTGAGTTCAAAGATTGAATGCTATAAATACTGGAATTTAATCGTCACATTCTAATAAATGTACAAAAATACATTGAAAGTGTAATCCTATTATCTAAATTAGTCATTAAACAAGTTAATTTGGGAGCCCACGTCAGACATGTACAGAAAAAGTAATTAATGAACATATCTTTAATCCTTTTTGCTCATTGTACATTTCATTTGGCTGATTTTCTATTTTGTTTGATTTTTGAAATATTAATCACAAACTTAATTTCTTTAAAAACATCTCTGTACATATATGTATGTATATGTTGTTTTATATTCTTTCCCTAGAATGTTTGTCTTAAATCTCAATTAATTTTAATTTGGTGTATGTATCATTTCACTTTGCAATATCTGTAAAAAAAATGGTTTTTTTTTCCAATTTTCAGTACAATTTGATAACAAATAAAAATTTAAATCATAACATATAATGAATATTATATTTTTCGTAAATCTGCCCAGATGTGTTAAAGCAATACTATAAAGTGTTAAAAATGAAGCGCCCCCTGTCACACATGACTTTTGATTTTTTTGGCTTATAGGCTTTGTTTTTGGTAGATATGAATACCCTCCAAACGATTTGGCTCAAAGATGCTTACTTTTTCTGTTATGGCCATTTATTGAATTAAATTCGGGATCACGAATTTAATTCCACATGCATTAGTATAGGAAAGCATGCATATATGCTTTTTATCCATTTTTTGTTGGCAAAACAATTTTTTTCACAAAGTACACTTGAAAACGCTTTTAGATAGTCACATTCCTTCATTTTATGCTGTTTTTACTATAAACCATTTGAGTGGTGCTCTGGCAAAATGAGCGGAAAGTCGCGATTGAAGATTTTGAATAAATGGCTGCTAAAGTAAAAATATGGTGAAAAGATCAAATTTCGTTTTTTGACATAAAACCCATTAGTACATAAGTGTTAATCTATACTTCGCGTTTTGAAGGTCAATTATGCCGGGAAGTGCAATTATTCATGGGTAATTGATCACGTTTTGCTATTATACACTATAGTAATCAGTAACTTTAGAATCGATTTGCGACAATTTTTTACTTCCAGATTTTGAGTGGATTGTCTTGTATTTCGATCTCTAAATGAAAATTGTAGAAAGAAAGTATGACATATTATATATCATTGGAAAGCTGAGATGATAGAGAATGAAAATACGACATAAACTTAGTTTTGAAAATCGCGACTTTCCGCTCATTATGCCAGAGCACCACACATTTTTGATCAAAATCTTATAGTATTGCTTTAACCAAAATATATAAGGAAAAGTAGAAAGCTAGCTGATCATAAGTTTTGATATAAGAATGTTTTTAATAAAAAATAATAATTTACCCTTTCTTCATTTTTGATTTTAAGGGATATTTTAGCCCTTATGTATATTAAGATATTTATAATTGCTTTTGTTTCTATGTGTTGTATTGTTTCAGCGCTTTGTATCCCTGGGAAAAGGCGCCTTAAAATGCTGATATTGTATTGTATCTCTCATAGGGTAAATGTGTAGTTAAATGTGTCGAGGTAAAACATAAGATCTTATGATCACAATTAAAGCAATACTATAATATTTTGATCAAAAAAGGTTTATATTAAAAACAGCATAAAATGAAGGAATATGACTATCTAAAAGCGTTTTCAAGTGTATTTTGTCAAAAAGTTGTTTTGCCACTGAAAAATGGATACAAAAAAAGACATGCATGCTTTCCTATACTAATAAATGTGGAATTGAATTCGGGATCCCAAATTTAATTCAACAAATGGCCATAACAGAAAAAGTAAGCATATAGCCAAATCATTTGGAGGATATTGATATCTACCCAAAAGAATCCCAATAAGCTAAAAAATTCAAAAGTCATGGGTGACAGAAGGCGCTTCATTTTTAACACTTTATAGTATTGCTTTAATCTCCAAAAAATCCCTTTCAATTATTTCTATCCATAGCTTTAGAGATGAGATACTAGACTCATCTTGTCAAAATGGATGGATATTGACATTTGTGTGAAGTCAGTATTTGCTCCATTGCCTCTGCTCAAAATCAAAATGGTGCATTCAAAGTTGACTCTGGCATTTGGCAGGATTGAAGTGGACCCAAACACATTATTTGAGCCCATGGCTGACAATACTATTACACATGGTGAAAGAAGATATTAGGATCTTCCCATCATGCCTTGCTTCCAATGTAATTTTTTTGTATGAGATGGTTTAGTGATGAAACATATCTGAAATGCAAAATTCAGTGGGATGAAGTTTGCTAATTGTGCTATGTTTCATCACTAAACCCTCGCATTACAACCTGTACAAGAATCCCATTGGAAGCCAGGCATGATGGGAAGGTCCTGATATATTCTTTTACACATGGTGATAAGGACTGGTATCTGGACTCTTCTATACTTATGCATCTATCTCAAAACGGAGTGTAAACTTTGAAATTTATTAATGCTTAATGAACACTAAACTAACCTGTAACAAACAGACACACAAACAAATTTAATCTGTCAGTTATTGCTTTTATTCATGAAAAACCATATTCATGCTTTAATACGACAGTTGAATTGTGTTCGAAAACATAGGGATTATAAATATCCCATTATTATTTTTAAATTAACAATTAATATTTTTAGCTGATAAATATCTCACTATTTAAGCATGCATGATAATTTGTATCTTATTTTCCACTTTGCAGAATTATACCTGTAAATATACTAGATTGTTTCATAATCAAATCATACTTGGATTTGAAACAAATGATTGACACTGCCCATTTATGATGCAGTTTTGATGAAACAATCTTTTTTATATCTATAAGATAAAAGGTTGAAGATATTTTTTTCAAAACAATTTTGGTTATGTAATAGAAGAAAACAAATATTTTGAAAGTCAAAACTTAAGATTCAGTTTTTTGAAAAACATACCTAGGGAATTTCACATCTTTGGGGAAAAACACACCTTGGGAAAATCCTACAAGGTTCAGTTTTATGAAAACACTTAATGGGAATTGTTTATCAAACTTTTTTCATCAAGATTTTTGAAAAACATACATGGGGAATTTCACAAGTTTGGAGAAAACACACCTTGGGAAAATCCTACAAGGTTCAGTTTTATGAAAAATACTTAATGGGAAATTTTAATCAAACTTTTTGACAAGATAATATCATTCAAGTTTCAAGTTTACATTCACAAACTTTTGACTTTTACTTTAAATGAAACTAAAAGCAATGCTGACGCAGGCAAAGTTTTTACAGAAATACAGAATTTTAATTTTCTTGGATAAGTAGAAGACAATATCTGTACTTATCTGAATATCACTGAAACTGGAAGTGAGAAAGAACGAAGATACACGAGATAAAACATTGTGAATTTGCAACAAAAAGTCAACAGATAATAGAAACCAAAGTTGGTTTAATGAAAAATAACATTGATATTGGTATTAAGGGGCTACCTTTTTATTAACAAGTTTTATTTACAGTTTTCATTCTGTATCTGCTACTTAAGCTTAGTTTACTTACAAATAGGTTTTTGAACAATAAAACAAAGGAATGCTGAATAAGACAAATATCACATTGTCTATGTCTTTATACTCAAAATTCCAATGTTTGGAAACATTTTTAAACGTAAAGATTCAGTTTTATGAAAAACACATCTGGGAAATTTCACAGCTAAAAAAAAAACCCACTTTCATAGTTTATTTAAGTCTGTCTTAACCCTTGTAAGTGTAAATGAAATTAAACACAAAATCTTGTATTTTCTCATGTACACTTAATGGACAACTGAATCTACCTCTTATTAGGTCTAATATTCAATATATCTAACAATTTAAAAATCATAAATAATATACATACTATGATTACAAATATATACATATAGCACACTTAAAATTGCTGGTCTATAAAATACCAGGTTTGAGCTTCAAAGAGAAAGGTTGTTTGAGGGGTTTGTTAAGTGACTGATTTTTTGCAATTTTGCAGTTGGCTTTGCCAAACAAAGCCACCCCGCATGTAATGTTTTCAAATTGTTTCCTTGTAAGTAGATTTTAAAACAAAGCAAGGTATACTGAAATCCCAATTTTGGATACTTCCTGAATACTTGAATCTCGTTGTATTTAAGAAGACAAAATGGCAAAAATACATTTTTGACATTTGTTGAATTTCATATCTTGTGTATTGATGAAACTGAATGGCAATCATTTTTTATGTGATTGGTTTCGATATTATTTGATTATTGAATTTCATAGAGCGAACAAAGAAGTACTCCACACGACGATTCACTGTAACCACATAAAATCCTACCGCTTGTGCCATTACAATATTCCATAGGACACATAATTCAAGACTAAATTTGAAAGAAATGCAGACTGTAAAAGAAATGCTGACATTTTTTTCAAATATTCACTTTGATTTTGTGTTGAAAGAGTCACCACATGAAGTTGTACCATTATAAGTCATGCCCTTGTTCAAGAATCCCTTAAATCAGTTATAAACTGAAATAATCTACCCTTTGAGCAGGGCCGTACGAAGGCATGTAAGCCAAGGGGGGCAAACACATTTACTGTCCCGAAATTCATGTTTCGTCCAGTGTAATGTACATTTGTAATGCGCGCGCAATGTGCGAAAATTTTGCTATTTTCAGCCAAAAATCGATATAAAACCTTGATATTTGTGCTAACATTGGCTTATTTTGACTACAAATTAACGGGACAGTAATAGTAGTAAAATATCGTCCCGATATTTTGTTATTTGTCCTGCCAGCGTCCCGCTTTTTCGAGGCCCCCCCCCTTCACTTTGTACGGCCCTGCCTTTGAAGCTCAAATGCGGCAAACAAAATTTATGCATAGCATAATACCTTTGGTCTATATTAAACAATGTCTACCAAAACGTAGACATTTATAATAATAATACTGCTACAATTGTATAAATTAGTACAAAATTACTAGTAGAAAATATATATGACAAACTTCAAATTACAAAAATATATATTCTACCATTCAATACCATATATTTAGTACAAGTAAGGCCCGGTGCAGACTCCTCTATCGTATAGAATATTTTGCTTAGAATATTCTATGCTGACGACAAAATGACGTAGGTCATCAAATAAAACTGTGTGTTTTATTCGGTCACTACGTCATTTTGTCGTCAGCATAGAATATTCTGAGCAAAATATTCTATACGATAGTGGAGTCAGCACCGGGCCTAATAGTTAGAGAGTAAATGATTTTGGTACTGGTTTCAATATCATCAATGGCTGAGTACCCTTTACTCTTAACTTATTTGTGACCTGCCATATCAAAAGGTACCTTAAAGTTCCCAAAATCAAAATTCATTGTTTTGGGGGTCTCATCTGAAAGCATGAGATTTTCAGCTTTAAATTGACACCTTGATTTTGGTTATTGGATGTTTGCTTGCAAAATTACATCCAAATCAGTAAAAGGTATTGGCCTGATTTAGAAAACTACAGTTCTGAGAAAATTGAGTTTAAAGTTTTTATACTGAGTAAAATTTGAATGGAGAGAGGATTTTTATCTTGGTTTTTAACACGTTTTTCTTATGTTTTGGATGTTGAAACCTGATTAATATGATAGAATACTATTCAAAGGTAGCGTTTCTGATTAAATTAGAAATTCAACCTTGGATGGAAAAACAAAATGGACGTGATTTTTGACTGCTCAGCTTCAAAGGCCCTTAATCACGTAATTTACTATGATCTTAAGGTACTGATTGATATGGTGGGTCACCTCATCAAGAGTATATTGTGTAGTACATTAGCAGATTCCTAGATTTCTTTTATTTACACGTTGTCTATGATATATACCCTGGATATAATTGTACTATCCATTTATATACACCTGTTAAAAGAGGTACTGAGCTAGTGCTAGCTCTTGTATTTTGAGAACTTTGTGTCCGTCCACTTTAAACATATATATACAAGGTCTGGTTTTCTTTGTATGTTCTATTTCCAATGTAAGAAACAACCACTTCACAGTTTATGAAAAGTCTATCAAGGGCACAAGCTGTGCATTGAGTTTTTTTACTTCCCTTTTGTCATAGTTCCGTTAATATTAAAGCACTTTTTGAGTTCCATATATTGTATCATATCATTAAATTCTGTGGACTTGCTTAAGAATATTATTATATAATAATTCACAATTTCTGTTACTATTAAAAGATAACTGCACTGATATGTATCAAGAATAAGATAAAACCACATTGAAGAAAAACTTTTACTCAAAAAGTTTCTAACTTGTGTATTTTTTCCAAAGTATTCAGTATTCTAATTTACCGAGAAATGTATCCATGGAACAGAAATTCGGTAATAACATATTTTGTTCGATACACATTGGTTTAACTTCATCTTAAACACCTCAGGTAATCTACAACATTAATGTTGAATTTGTAGCCTATACCATTTAGACTTTGTACCTAGCCGCATATTCAAAAGGGTTATCCTTGTGAAACATTTTTTTTTCAGGAAGTTTGACAGGCTTGTGTACCTTTGGACTTCCTGTTAGTAATCAGAATTTTGGTTTCAATTATCTGTCATGCTACTGTCGGCCAAGTATGATAAAATTATGTGTTTGTTTGCTGAGACATTTGAGCATATAAACCCTTTGTTATTTTGTATCTGATCAGGCTTACATACAAAAACTATATCAAAGCCATAACTGTACACCAAGGTGAAATTTTTTCATCAAAATACATTGAGTTTTTGACATTGTTAAATGAAAGGAATAATAAATAGTAAGCATAAACAGTCTCATTGAATATCCTTACCCCACTAAAAGTGAAAAAAAAAAAATACCATGGCATTACAAACTTTGATTACGAAGGCAACAGGAAACAGATTTTTTTACGATGCCTAAACAGGTAATACCATATTGACACTGTCATACCTGTTGTAGATAGCGATTGTTTTTAGTTTTTAGTACCAGGCATATGTCAGAACAATAATCATGAATTTTACTGCTGAATTATGCAAACTTGCCTAAATTCATAATTTATGTTTACCAGTATGTAGAAAATATGTTGAATTCAGTGTATAGAACCCCCACAACTTTGACACTTGTTTGATCCTAATTTTTGGGTATTGAGAAAAGCAAAAATATCTTTTAATTACTTTGATATCAGTTGGTAATTGAATTTCATAGGGCGACTCCAAAACAAAGAAGTACCCCACAAGACAATTCACTGTAACCACAAGAAATCAAATTATCATTTGTGACATAACACTTTTTTGTATTAAGCATTCCATACTTAAGTGATCAAATATTTTCATAACATAATTGTCCTGTAAGTAAATTTCATTTTACTTTCAATATCATGATATCTCTTTTTGAAGAAATCTATGAAAAACTGTATCTTCGTCCTTTGGAAGACATTTTTTCTTTTAATACCTGAATGAAGTCAATTGGGTGAAGAATTAGTGAGACATTTTCTCCTGCATTGCGCAACATTTCTTCCACCTGAAACAGAAAGCAAGAAAAAGAAATAAACATCAGATAACCTATGAAAGTTTATGGTTCATTTTATTTGTTGAAAATTACTTTATCTCCTCAATTCAAACATGTAATCTTGGAAACTATACATCGTCTATCAATTTTGCATATCCTTTTTTCCACGTGATTATTTTAAGATTTATTTTGTTTTTTAGGAATTTCCTAAAGCTAGGTTTGTTTAGTATCGTTTGTTTAGTTTTGCTGACGTTAATGGCCTAATTATTGAATAGACCTACTATGATAAAGAACTGATCTGATTAAGAACCAAAACTGTCTATATTTGAAGGCCACTGATACAAGTTAAGTTCCAAGAATTTCTATAAAAGCATAAATTTCCCCGGATATTTTAACAAATTACAGTGATTGAACATTTCTTTTTCATGATTATCTGCCAAAGTGGTATTAAAGTGATATGATCTATATTTAAGTAGAAAATTTCTGGAGATTATGCATCTTTGGCTCTTTAAGTGTTAAATTTCTTCCAATTGTAGCACATCTCCAAGTGTCTTTTAAATATTTCCTTGAAAACTCAACAACCAATTGCAGTCTTCCATTTTTTTGGTTTTGTGACAAATGTTTAAGGCTGGGGTAGACCTTCAAATGGCATAAATGGTTTTTGTACTCTAACTCTCAAACTAATTGCATAGACAATATGGTATACATTTTTAGAAGTGGATTTTTACCCTGAACATATTGGCGATGTCGGTTTTTGACCAAAAATGTCGATTTTGGCAAAAAATTCCAAAAATCGTAATTTTTGCCCCAAAATTTCTGGAAAGCCTAACTAACATTTGCATCTGTGAAATTTTGAACTTTTTTGCTTTTTAGAATCTAGAAACAAATGTCTAGGAAGGGTTTTCTCAAATTTTTGATTTTTATCTTATTTTTTGAAAAATTGCCAAAAATAGGCCAATAATTGCCATTTTGGTGGCAGCGGTGGGATTTGTTAACATATTTTGACCTATTTTTGGCATTTTTTTAAAAACTAAGAAAAAAATTAAAAATTTGAGAAAACCGATCCTAGACATTTGTTTCTAGATTCCAAAAAGCAAAAAAGTTCAACATTTCACAAATGCAAATTTTAGTTAGGCTTTCCAGAAATTTTGGGGCAAAAAATACGGTTTTTGGCATTTTTTGCCAAAATTGTCATTTTTGGTCACTAACTGATATCATCATCATGTTCAGGGTAAAAATACGCTTCTAAAAATGTATATTTTTATATAGTTTATAAATTAGTTTGAGAGTTAGAGTACAAAAACCATTTATGCCATTTGAAGGTCTACACCAGCCTTAAGACAATCACTTGTCAAGTCAGGCAAGACTGTTTAGTTAGAATGAAAGCAGCTCGTCTAGAATGACACACATTGTTTTTCAAGAAATTTTAACCAAATGAACATAAGAAAATATGACTTCTAACCAAGTTCAGTTAAATATTACTTTTACCTGTTTTGTTGTTGCATTGAAGCCAACTGGTCTCATGTTGATTTCTGTGATGGCATAGTTACAAAACAGCCCGCTAATAGTAACACTTGGTGTCTGTGGGCGGATGTTGGCTTTGGCTATGAGGCCATTGGGATGGATCAGCTTGATCTGAAAAATAGAGTACATATGGAATAGTTAGGCATCCTTGTTCTTTCATAGTAAGATAGATCAAAAATCATTGGTTTTCTTGAGCAGACAATGTTTAAATGTCTGCTCAAGAAAAGTTCAAGGCATTGATTTTAAAAGTTGTGTGATTAGTTTATATCCGGTATTTTTTCACTGTGTTTCAATTTATGGGCATAAGGGACACTATGTTGTACGAATATCGTGAGTATTTGACTATTTAAAATGTTTTATTTATTTGGAGGCAGAAGTATTTTTGCTTAACCTTAAAAAACCAAAATTTTAATAATTCTCACTGAAATCATGAAAATGTGTAAATACATCATGCTTGGGTGGTGACTCACTGGTTGTTTCGCTAAGGCCTTAAAAAAATTGTTTGATTGGCATAACCCGACAAACCCTATTTTTACCCCGACCCTAAATATTTTTATTTTTTGAGCATGGTAAAAAACCTCCAAATCCCAACTTTGATGGTTTCGATTCATGGGGACCCGAGATATGGCTTGCAGGACATTCAAAATGACAAATAAAAGATGTGTTACAGAAAAATGAAGATGTTTTTGTATATGTGTCGTATATTTTGTTTTCTTGTATGTGAAACATAGACTTTTAAAAAACCCATCCGACCTACCTACCCTATTTTTTTCCCTATGTTACGCCAATCAAACAATTATTTTTTAGGCCTAATGGTATGGGCCTACATAATCCTCATGTAAATTTGACTAAAACAGCCAATAATTATAACTCTTTTGACATTTAATTATATATTGAATTTATATTCTATATTCTATTTTATTCTATACTGACAGTCTTAATTCTGTCATTATATTCCATGTATTAAAAGAAGAAGAAATATTACCTCATTGCCTTTGACTTCTATCCCAAGTGTTTGTCCTGGCTGGTCTTTGTGTACTGTCACCAGTTGCCCATAAGGAATTCTTTGTAATTTCATTGTTACCTACAAACAAGGAAATACAATTGAAAATCTTAGCAATGATCTTGCCTATATTTAATTGATCAAATTTAACACTTCACTATTTTTCCTGATTTTCAGCCATTTTTAAAGTTCAAAACTGAAACCTTTATCAAAGTTCATGCATACTAGAAATTGTCTATTTAGGCCTACATACTTTTTTTTGGGTTGTATTATATGACATACATTAAATTCCTGCCTGTCAATCAGGACAGAGATCTTAAACATTTTATCTTAATTTTCATTTGTGCCAAAATTATTTCTTTTGAGACTTACTTTGAAGTTAAAAAACCGAACTGTGTTATTTTGTTGAATTACAAAGTTGATCTCAAAGAAGCAGTTCTAAAGTGGACTGCCTAATAGTTTTAAGTAGGGATTAGCCTCTATCCAGAGCCTCGGGGTGTTTTAAGTACTTCCCATAATTCCATTTAAAATTTGAAATCAATAGCTCAAAACAACCCACAGTGAGAGCAATTTCCCATTAACATTACACAGTGAAATGCGTGTTTTCAACCTAGCACAGCTTATTTATTAAGTGAGCGACCATTTAATTAAAATTACTTGAAGAAAGGTCATACTATAAGCTTTATGAATATTAAAAAAACCTTTTTGGTCGCTTAAAGTTTTGACTCCCATAATACAGTTTAATTTAGTGTGAAATTTCACATCTTTCCCATATAATATACAGCAGTGGTAATTTTACCTCGCTGAACATTCCATTAGTTCATTCATGCCCACTGAGCTGTTTGTTACTATGTATTGTGGGAAGGGCTTAAATCATCCTCTGGTTAATATCCCTGTAATGTAATATTGAAAACACTGGAGACATATTTACCTGATCTTGAGCAGTTAGTTTCATTGTCTCTTGTGCAAAACTTGCTGATGATAGCATCTGTTGGTTAACCATAGCCAGCTTGTCTCCGATGTGGAGGTTGTGTCCAAGAGATACGTTTTTGGCATCCCATCCTGCTATACTGTAGGAATATAAAGAAATATAGTGTCCAAGTCAGGTGTCAGTTGAGTCGCAGGGATGCCAATTTTACCAAATTTATTAGGAATTCCTCATTGTTGGTCATTTTGGACCATATTTCCTGATTTAAAAAAAAAATCAAAAATTCAAGGATTTTTTAAAATTCAAGTGGTAGAGAGTTGCATGAAAATGGTTAAAAGGGTCAAAATGTGCATGAAAAGCGAGATTTTAGTACCTAAAATATAAAAAATCTTCTCCAAGGGGAAGCTTTTCTCTCTCCACTCAAAATTAGTATCCTGTTGAGACTAATTTCCTAATTTTTTTCCGTACCCAAGTGGCGTCTCTGGAGTCGGGTCTCCACACCAGTGCTTCATTATCCTAAGTGAGAGTCGGTGTATTTTGTATTACCCCAGATACATGTAGGCATTATTTTCCTAAAGGAGTGATGATTTACTGGGGGGGGGAAGCAGTCCCATTCTGGAGGCGACATGTATGTAAGGGTCAAAAGACTCCCTTTTTCAGCATCGCTGTCACCCAAAGACCCGTAATTTTTTACAATGCATGTGCTCTCACCCAAAGACCCCATAATTTTTTATATTTTTTCTCTCGCATATTGCCAAATTTCGCTCTCCGAATGTCAAAAAGACCCCTAATTTTTTTTACAATGCATGTGCTCTCACCCAAAGACCCCATTAATTTTTATATTTTTTCTTTCACCGGTTTCCAAATTTCGCTCTCCAAATGTCAAAAATCATGTTCTCACTCAATGACCCCTCATGTTTTGACCAATGAGCTCTCATATTTTTATATTTTTCTCTCACCAAATGCAAAAAAAAAATGCTCTCGACCAATGACCCCTCATTTTTTGAGCCTCCGCTTTCACCGAATACCCCAGCCTGTCATACCGCGGGCCTTACACCCTGTATCCATTTCATATTTGACTGCCCCCCCCACCTCATTTACTCATTTCTAACAATGGGTGGCATTATACCTGATGGCTTTGTTTCAAAGTTAGATTTGATTGCTTCAGAAAAAGACAAAATAATGATAAGGAACCAAGAACTAAGAACTGGAATTCATTCTACATTACAAGACAATGCAATGATGGGAAAGAAAATAAGGAAGGTAACAGGTTTGATTCAGAGGGCAATTATCCAGGTTCTTGTTTTTTGATTCAATTGAACATTATTCCTTGTTTTGAATGACTATGAAATATGGAATGAAAATTGAAGGCAACAAATCATGATCATCCCATTTCAGATGGTGTAGGTAGGTGAGGGTGTGTGTGTGTGGGGGGGGGGGGGTCATTGGGGTATGCAGGGAGGAATGACATCTAATTAACCCACTTATATCTTATATTTTTATCACTTTGTTCATTGTTCACTTAAATTTTCTTCATATTTTATTGTTCATTATACTCAGCCAAGAATTCAAGAGAGGAGTGAAGACATTAAAAGTTAAAAGCTCTTACAATAATGAGCACACATTAAAACTCAAAAAGTTTTATATGTATTAAAGAAAATATATATATAAAATAAGTTTAATTGTATTATGCTGCATAATTTTATGACTATTTTGAAAATCGAATGGCCTTCGTATATTAACCATCAGAGTGCATTTACATTAACAAGTAACATTTTATTACCTGCTAATGTGTCTGGTAAAATGTATTTAGGTCTATTTTACTTTAAATTAAGTTGACTTTTTTGTTGGAAAGGTTAGCTCGTTAACTGTAGAATTATTGATCAAGTAACTTACATGAGGCTGTCGTTGTACTCTACCAAGGCAACCTTTTCACTGACAACATCAGTCTTCTGGAATTGTTTGGTGATGCCATTTTCTTGCCTTAATTCATCTTGCAATGATCTGAAGAAAAAAAATGGGTGAAAATAGATGCGATGTCTAAAATATGGTGTCAAATTCCTAAAATTGGCTGATATTACACATTTCAGGGGGGCCATTCGAAGAAAAAGGTGGTACACATGCTTGTCAGAGCAACCTCAAAATCAGACCCTAAATGTCGTAATTATGTACAGCAAATACCAACCGTTAAATAGACTAAAATATTCAGAATCCAACCCCTAAATGTCATAATACAATAAAAATATACCCCCAAATGGCGTAATGGACATTTGACCTATTAATGGCGTAACACACTGAAATGGGCCCTCAACGGCGTAATGCACTTTTTTCTGCCAAAAAAAAAATGAATATAAAACATTGGAAGCCTTTTCTGTTGTATTTCTTGTTTTCTTCGAACAACCTCTCGGGCTTCTTTTCCGTGTGGGGTTTCAGCCCTAAAAGCTCTCATGTGGATACACTACTGATATAACTAGTCTTGCTCACCTTAGATAGAAGTTTAATTTGTTTCCATTCACAGGGGGTAATGGTGGTGCTTTAATAGGTGATGGCACATATGTGTTGGTGCTAGACGGCCTCCTCCTATTAATATCTACTTTGGCAACATCCTCCTCCTTCCTGGGGACAGGAGGCAAAGGTCTATCCTTCATAGATCTGGCCCTGTTTCTTGATGGGGTTTCTGGGGATCCTGCAGGTGGGCTTGGATGTACAAATGATGCTGCAGGAGTGTCGGTAAGATAACTGTGCCTTAAACCAACATCAGAGTCAATTCTGTCATTAATGTATCCATGGTTTGGATGGCAGAAAACATCTCTTTCATCGCTTTCCACAGGACTTCTTCTGCCTCTTGGTGTGTTCATATATGTAGGTTCATCTGCTTCAGGATAACAGGGAATGTAATGTTCTGAAGAGTCCTTAACTGATGGTTGTCTGGGTCTCTGTTTTGAAGGCCATTTTGGAGGTTCCTCTGAAGGTTGTGGGGTTTGCAGCACAGTCAGATGATGGAAGTCATTGTAAATGTCCTTAGTGTTTTTGACGGTCGATCGCATTGCTGAGATCTGTTTGTGCCAGTCAGTTTCAGATTGCACATAGTGGACGTTTTCATAGAAGTTCTCGGGATGAAATACCATATTGGTACCTGAATTGTGATAAAAAAGTAAACATAAGAAAACAATGTTTACTTGTTTTTTTATTTGCTAAGGTATTGAAAACAATAATGAAATAACAGGATTTTTAAAATTAGAAGATACACAACTATTTACTATTTGTAGGTTTTTTACACTGAACTCATTATTTTTTTGTTGGAAATGGGCTTTCAATACATAAATTCTTATTAATCAGCTTAAGTTATACCGATCAACCAACCGACTTGGTAACTAGTTAACGTTGCAAACAAAACAAAAAAGAGAATTGTATTGTGAATCCTAAAATACAGAAGTTGTTCCTATGAAAATAAATAAATAAACATCAAGTACTAGACAAAAACAAGAAACCACAAGGGACCATTGTGAACAATATTAACCAGGGATTTCCAAATAGATAATATGTTGCGCAAAACAAAGTCGAGTTGTTGTAACAATTTATTGGAATGTTTCAAGGACCATTTTGAATCATTTTAAGGGGAACCCCACTCATATACATATGACCTGGTTAAACCCTTTACACCTGCGTATAGTTGTTGATGATGGGAAAAGTTTGCACTTGCCAAATTCCCCAGTTAGTGCACCAGGGGAGAACTAGCAAAATGGGACTTCATCTTTCAGGGAAGTATCCTTACCATCATGGTGAAATGCGACCACATGGTTTCTTATACAGCATGGATTAAACTCGTGCTTTGATGTGAGTTCCTCATTCTGTTGAAAAAAAATATGACAGATTTTCATGGTTATTGATTATTCCAAAAGTATGTGAAATCTGATAAGTTAAGTCTGGATTTTTGAACTAGTGTTATTTTTGCCTTCAGACTTCTGTATTTGATGACATTTTTAAAATTTAATACTGAAATTTGTTAAATCTTTTTAATACGGGTTTCATGTTTGTATCCATGATATCATATATTGTTTTCATCCAGGCCACATTGGCATGGACAAATTTGACCTATTTTCTATCCACAAAATATGATTCAAGATTGATTGAGCAACAAATGACTAATTTGAGTAAGACCCAGACACGTAATTGTATACTATTGTATGTAAATGAGAGTTCTACTAATTTGGGAATCAATAGGGGATTCCCCGGTGCAGTTCTACCTGGGTTAACAAGGTACATAAATCCTATCATGTCTATTGTAGGAAGTCAAGCGCTTCCTTTTAAACTTTTGTGGTTATGTATGTACCATGCATTAAAGAAATGTATGAATAGAATGCCAAAGTTATCTTCCTACCTGATTAATTTTACACTTTTATACAAATACACATACCATCTTGCATCTATCTACGAGGGTCATTCAAAAAGTTCTACCTGTTGTATCATAACTTTTGTTTTATTAAAGGTAGCTACTAGAAAATTGGCACACATATAGCTAAGAATGTCATCTACATATGGTGAAACAATCATATCAATATCTTTTCTAGATTTCTGTAAGTTACCTAAAAACCACAGTAAGTTCGGGTACACCGGAAACGGTGAAATATCTAATGGCATTGCACCTGAAACTATATGTGCAGCTAAGGGATGAACAACCATCTGTATTCCCAAAATTTATGAAAGTTACAGAACAAATTTGAAATGAAAGTGTTAAACTAACAGTCCAACAAATCATTTGTCACTGATAAAGTAAACTTGGTACTGATAGAAATTACCCAGAATCCCAATATTTGAAAGGATGTCTTGTACCCTTTCAGGTTACAAATATCAGCATTGTGTGTTTCTCTATAGCCTGACTTTTCCATGTGCGTTTTTATGTGAAAAACAACAATTAAAGGTACTACACCACATTTTCTGTCAACAAATTGAATTTAGTTTCCCTTTTGATCAACTATGAAAATGTAATAAAAAATAAAGCTTCATAATGCCACCATTTCACATCTTGTTTTATTAAGGTCAATTTCTTTGTAAACTGTGTCCATGGTGATTTTCATAATATTGCTGCAGGGGCGATTTGTGTGATTATGAATGACCATTATTTTCAGTTTTGGTCAGCTTTTTTAATCATCCCATATAATTGCATGTTCATTCTTATGATTTATAAAAATTTTACTGCATAGCAATACTATATTGCTATATTATGGCTTTTTCATTTCACTGTATTTGAGCCACTTTTAAAAATGTTGCACATGTTTTGACTGTTTCCGGTGTACCAAACTTTACTGTGGTTCTTAGATCGCAATTTTTTCACTATGTGTAGATGACATATGTAGTTATATTTTTGCCAATTTTCAATTAGCTCCCTTTAATAGAACAGAAGTTAAGATACAACAGGTAGAACTTTTTGAATGACCCTCGTATCTTTTGACACTAATAGGCTATTGGATTTATTTTGTGACAATTGTAAAATCTGAAAAATCTAATTGCAATAGCATTTACAACCATGTGAAACTATTGGGGAATTGTGCCTAAATAGAACTGAAAAGTGTCTTATTGTTTTATTACTGTTGTTGTTCTTGATGAAAAGGGAACAGGTTGATAGCTGGTAATACAAAATATGGAATAGGCCCTATTTGTTGCTCAGGATATAAAATGCTCTGATAAAGAATACCTGTTTCCTGAACACTTATCAAAAACTTGTGCAGCATACACTATTATTCAGTCTATATTGTGTTTATGATACCACTTATAAGATTATCACTTGAAACCTTTTTCTATGTTTTACCAATCACATTATTGGTATGTGCTTCACATTTTAGCATTTGAGTAACATGTTAAGAATAGGTAGAGTGGAGTACAAATTAATATTTTTAAAAGGTTTCTATCATAAATATTATTTTAATAGACAACAATAACTGATATAAAGTACAGTTATCCCGATGGTCAAATTATGTAGAAGAATTTCCATCGATATTGCCAACTAGTAAGATTCAATCTTATTTACACTGTTATACTGTTGGGCATTTTTTTAGCGTTGGTTAAACTATGAACAACCTAATTGTTGGGTAAATAATATTAACCAACTGTTGATGAAATTTTGCCCAATATTTGGGTAATTAGCTAAAACTTTTACCCAACAGTTAGGTATTTAGCCAACATTGTACGCAACGTTGGTAATTATTTATCCAGAAGTTGGGTTGTTCATAGTCGAACCAACGTTGGGTAAATTATTTGCCCAACGTTCTAACAGTGTAGTAAGATTTGTGAGGCTTACGAAAGCAGAAAAACTTACCAATAAGATTTCTGAATCTGTAAATTTATATACCTTCTTGGTACTTGTGAGTGTAAAATCTACTCTTTTAATTGAAATAATCTACTTTTTTGGTAGCAAAGTTTACTTTTACACATTTACAGGTTTGCAGGTATGTAGAATGTATATGAAATATTAATTGATAAAAAAAAAAAGCAATTTATACTTTAATATGACAGACTGGTATGAAATTATCTCATAAAACATTAACACTTTTTAGTGACCAAGGTATTTCCCACCCGTTGGTGCCCAAGGGGGGGGGGGGGGTTCCTAGGGAACCCCCTTAAAAAAACATCCTTCTGGTATGAATTTTACATTGAAAGTCTAGTCAATGATAAAGCATGTAATAAGGAATTTTGAAAATCAGATGAACCGTTTCAAAATGGCAGTCCAAAAACCATTTTTTGTGTCGCATCAAAAGTGTTCCCGCCAAAATGTCAAAAACCGTGTTCCCAAAAGATTTTATGCATGAAATTTTGCTCAAATTTGCACATTGCAAGTACAATTACATTGCAAAAATAAAATTAGAAAAAAGTTATTCGGTTTCGATTTTATGGGCAAAACAAATTTGAACAGCGCCCTCGAAAAATCACTTTATGCTAATTAGCACAAAAACGACTGGGTCGATTTGAATTTTTTTGCCACTGAGGGACCCGCTGTGTTAAGTTTGACAATCACATGGAGCGGCAATGTAAAATTTGTTCGCGCTACGCGCGAAAACCTGTGGTAGGGCCCCTACACTGAAAACGATAATTAGTCAAAAAACATGTCTTATTTGACTAATTAAAACTAGTCATGCAGAGTGATTTTTTCATAATTCATGAAAAAAATGCTGTAATTGTCTTTGAAATGTTGAAAAACAATGTTTGATGTTTGAAAAATAATTTCCATCTCTAAATATTCAATTTGTCATTTGGTTATTATTAGTTAATTGATAAATGATCAATTAC
>JXSR01S014525.1:1463-18304 GCA_000969725.1 Ophiothrix spiculata | reverse complement strand
CATGGATCTATTTTACTCCTTGACACCACTCCCTCCGTCCGCTTACCAACACTTTTGTCTTCCCCATATTTATACCTTCATACCTTTACTCTCAAATTAAAGGCATTCTTCCATTCCCAGAACCTCACCTCAATCCCTCCATTGTATCACTCATTAGGACCAAGTCATCAGCATACAGCATCTCGTACATCAAACCTTCTTTAAGCACTTCGCGTGACCACATCAATTACAATTGCAAATATCAGCAGGGACCGTACAGAACCTTGATGCACCCCACCTTCACCTCAAACAAACCAGACCCCACTCTAACGCTTGTCTTTGCTCCTTCATACGAACTCATCACCACTCTAACCAAAACTTCTGGTATACATCTCTTCCTCCTTGCCCACTCCATCACCTTCCTCGGAACTCTATCAAATGCCTTCTCCAAATCCACAAAACACATGTACAACTTCCTTTCTTTAGCTTGAAATTCCTCTTGCAACCTCCTCAAAATAAACACTGCATCTATCGTTCCCGTCTCTGGCATATACCAAACTGCATCTTATCCACATCAACTATCCTCCGAATTCTATCCTCTAGAACCCAAGAATCTGGAATAAAAATTTAGGTTTCAAAATCTAGCATGCCGGCAGCCATTAATTGGACTAAGTGAGTTTTCTTCAATTGTATGACAAGTGACCTTGCTGAGACTTCTAAGAAAACATGCAATATGACATTGTCAAATCAAAGAATCAGAAAACATAATATTACCAATGGAAAGAGAATGTGTGCCATATTTTTAAAATTGATTTTTTTGTGTGCGTTACATAGAAGTCAATTAATCACAACTTCAATCATGACATTTTTGATAAAATGAACCGTTTGAAAAAGATGCATCAACGCTAATGGATAATTTATTGTTGACATACATGTCATACTATAAATTCAATGCATGTGACACAATATTTTTGAAAGAGGGTGGTTAATGGTTATCATGTCTTTTATCAAAAGGGAAGAAGAAACAAAACAAATTAAAAATAAGGATTGTCATTCCCTTACACTGACCCAAAAGTCAAGAAAATCTAGGGCTATGCTTAAAGTCTTGTTTTACATGTAGATGGTTTTCACAGTATATTTTTTACATATAGCATTATTTGTATGTTGCGAAATTCTAAAAAAGCATGTTTTCGGAAAATACTTATATTATTTAAAAGAGTTTTAACAGCAAAAAACAGGTTTAGACACAGTAGTAACCATATTTCTCAGTGCTTTTTGTATTTATTTATACTACAGGTGATGTTCATACTATTTTATTTTTATTTATGCAACAAACATGTGAATAAATTGAGTCCTGCTTTTCCAATTAGGATTTATAATAATTTTTTACGGTGTAATTTATGCTGGTGAAGTCAATTTTTTCCTTGACATAGTTGGTAACCCACACTTTAGAAAGTGTGGGTTTGTAACATTAAGAAAATAGATAAAAGGGTGGATTTCTTGATTCTATGGTTATAAAGTGGGGGTTTTGAAAAAAGGGTGGATCAGAATTGTAATGGGTGTATTCATCACTGAGACTAAGGTTGTGATCAAATGCAAATTCCTCTCTGTGCACAGAATATTTGATCATGATGAACCCCCAATGAAATAAATCAAAAGTGCTTCAAAACACTTGGTATTAAATTTTTGCAATGTGTCCTGGAAATACTAAGGGTAAGACATGACTTCTAAATTAGCTAGTACACATGTTGTGGTGCACTGCAATCTAAAATGACCAAAGTGTGGGTTTTGACTTCAGAGTATAAAGGGTGTTTTCATATAAAGGGTTGTTTAAAAATAATACAGTTGTGTGTTAAAAATGGCACTGCCAACTATGACCTTGACCTTCAAACCCTACATCAAAGGAGAACAGCATCCAAACTCACAATGATCTTCAAGATTCAACATCAGGAAAGTGCCTTCGAATTACCAAATCAATACACTCAGCCAGCAACAAGCTCCATTAAAACTAGAAAGACGCATGATAAGCAGGTCACCATAATCTCAACTAGAACAGACTCTTACAAATACAGCTTTTATCTTAATCCAATACCAATACGGAACAAGTAGAACTCGGGTTTACGCGATGAGTAAAATATGTCCCCGCCGAATGTGGCCCCAAAGTTTACCTCATTTAAACCCCTGTGACCTTGGGGACAATAACTGGGACCTTATTAGGCCTTACAAATTGTCATAAATAGCTCTAGAAATTTCAGCTTCTCTCCTTCCTAACCATCTGAACCTGGAGGGGACTGAACATCCCCTGTGACAATCAATCAACTCCTGATAACACCATGAGCTATAAGGCTAAGGGAACTATGCCATCTAGACACTCAGCACTGGCCAAAAGTTGACGATTTCCAAGCAGAGGCGGGTGTGCACGCACAGGAGCGATGCATCTTTTTTAGATAATGCAATTTAAAATGGCTTTTTAATTTGGAAACAAGAAAAACAATTTGACACCTTAACAATTGAAATCTGACCAAGTTGTACATTTGACCTTTATTTTGACCTTTGACCCCCAGGGATAGGTCGGACAACGGGGTCACCATTGACACTTTTGAAAGCTGGTCCAAGACAAACAATTTGACATCTTAACCTTTGAAATAGGACAAAGTTGACAATTTGACCTTGAATGACCCCTGATGACCTTAACGTGATCTTTAAAATTTTTGGCGTCAACAATTGACCCCACCCTCCAAGTGCACCCACCAAGTTTCAGGAACTTCGGATCCTCGGTCTCTTGGAACGTCGGACCATCGGGTCTCTTAGAAAATGTAGGTTAAAATTTTTATCACGGACGGACGAACACACAGACGGACGGACTGAGCTCATTGTCCCCATCCCGAATGCGGGGACAATAAGCTACTAGAAATTTTAATCAAATCACCATCAACGACCGTCTACAAGACCAGGATTAAGGAATCAGTCTACAGTGGACAATCGAAGCTGTACGTAGACTCAGCAGCATCGTCCGCTGTAACCGCCTATTAGTCCAGCACCAAGGCTTCCAATGATGTAAATCGGTAATCTACCGGTTAATTTACATGGTAAATCTCCGGCCTAAAAAGTGGTAAATTAAGTAAAATTAGTAAAATATAACATTTTTTAAAATTTTCAAATTTATTTTCCAATTATTATATTTTACTTATTTTACTTAATTACCTTAAATTACCGGTAATTTACCAAATTTTACCAGTAATTTACCACAGTTTTTAATTTACCGGTAAAATAATAACAGTGATTAGGTTTCGTATTTTGGTTATTTCTTTGTCAGAGTTTTTATATCGTGTGCGTGATACCAAAATCTTGGTCTACCCAGAATTCACGTAGAAGTAAAAATTGAAGCATGTGAACAGAGAGTTTTGTCACTATGCGTTCATGCAGCGTCGGTCGATGTTATGCCAATGTGGGTGTAAGTTGGTCGTAATATGTTAATTCTATTTGTGACAGAGTCATAAAGTAGAACAGTTATGGGTACTGAACATATGCCTAATTGACAACAACAAAAGAACAACTAATTAAATGTAATAATCACATAATGAATATCAGGCCAAGAAAAAACAGTTTGTCTCAGAAACCATTTGTAAAAAAGCAATGTGGTATGCAATTCTTTTTTAAAGAAATTAGCTAAGCGATATGATATTTTTTTCTTTTTTACGCTCTAAAATTGTGATCGCCCAACTTACGTGTGTGAAGCGCCAAGTTTCTAAGTACAATCAGGCCCGTTTTAAGTATGGGAAGCCTTGACAGTTGAAATAAAATGTAAAATTAACGGTAAAATTGCAACAGCAAATGACAGCAACCCGGATGGCGGTCGATCGCTGGATTATTCTCGATAAAAAAAAAAAAAAAAAAAAACCCAAAGAGAAAGACAAGTGCGTAGCTCTATGCGCTGAATTCATTTTCACATAGCAATGCATGCTGGTTTCTGAGACAAACCCTTTTTTTTGCCAATTATAAACAAAACAGAGTACATTAAGTTGAATTCGTACTTTCAACGCATTTCCAATCATTTTCAGTCATCGCAAATGGATTCAGACTCAACACGCAAACAGACTGCGGCGGGCCACAACATGAAAACGCTACGGAAAGTTCAGCTTTTCTCAACTCAGGTTTGCGTTGACACAATTGGTGTTGCATTTCGATTTTAATCTATCCGAACTGCTCAAAACTCCAATCTACACATGCTTGGTGCTTTTGTGTGTGCGTCAAATCTGAATTCAGCTTAAGGTGTACATTGGCCTTACTACTATATGGTGCATAAAGGTCGTAACAATTTCTGTACTCACTGCAAGATCCAGGTTAATAATGTCCCCATCCTCTAATGGCCTGTCGTCAGGGATGCCATGAACTGCCACATTACTAACTGATGTACAAATTGACTTTGGAAAGTGGCAATAATTGAGTGACGATGGGTACACTCTATGCTCTATACAAGTGTTGAAAACAAACTCGTCTATAGACTCTGTGGTTACTCCAACCTGAGAAATAGAAAATTATGGAAGGTAAAGTACAAAAATATTTATGTTTCTCGTCCCCGCCTGCATCATTTTTGGCGCCGCATGTATTTTTTATTATTTTTTATTTTCACAAAATATGGACAAAATTAAAGCAAAAGAAGAGTTTTTCAGAATTTCAAAATACTCTCGATGTCACATTGATAAAACTATGTATATATGATTGGTAGATTTTATGCATATATGCTAAATTTTTGGCAAGAAATGTCTTCTTCATGCAGAGTATCATTCTGCAAGAGTGTGAAGGTATTGTTGTGGCATGGAAATCTGAAATGAAGGCCATCTTGGAAATAAAAAATAATAAATAAAAACAACCCTCATCGTCAGTTTATTCAAAAATCCAGACAAGAAACATATATATTTTTTACTTGGCCTAAATTGAATAAGTAAGAATTAGTGTAGATCAAGTATGCTTATGAACATGCTGTTAACCAGGATTTTTAAAACAGAGTGTCCAAAATTGCTGATTTCATTAAAAACAGGGTGTCCACTTCCTATATGCATCCCATTATAAAAATCAGAATTCTAGTGTGTCCAATTTGAAAATAGGGTGTCCAAGTGGCACCTGAACACCCTTCTGGCTAACACCTTGCTCATGAACAATCAACATACCTTCCCACACCTATTCCCAATAGGGAAAAGTAAAAAGTAAAAACTATACCCTAACCCTAAAACTAACCCTAACCCTACGACCTACACCCTAACCCTATCCCTAACCCTAAATTAAACCTAATCCTAACACTAGCCCGAAACCCTAACCTTAAAATTCTGGATGGGACCTAAAGGACACTTGGTCTGGGAAGAAGTATACTTAAAGGTGGTTTCAGAGTAGCTGTCGTTGCAGCACACGACGTTGTGGCAGACGACCAAACATTTGCAATTTTGAGTTGTCATACTATAGCATGACACATTTGCATATTGCAGCAATGGACTGTCGCAAGAAAAGTTGAATTTATTCCAACTCAAAATATTGTGTCGATGCGACCATCAAGACAGGGTAATCGATATATCGGCTTGTCATACGACAGGCAGATCCGACAAGGTTAAGTTTTCACACTTAAAATTTTTGTCGTCACGCTGGTCGTAAGACCACACCACAGGCAAGTCTGAAACCAGCTAAAGACCCATCAAAACTTGACACTAACCATGACCTCCCCCTTCAAACAGCACTTAGCTCCTCAGTTTCAACTTTACATGTACTGAATCTGGATCAGGGTAAGATACTTTGCAACACCCCAATATAGACCTTTTCAAAACACAACTTTCCGAAGCTGATTTTAAACTTTCTGGCAATTGCCGACAGAAAAAGTGACTCTTCAACACAATAACCAGAATGTTAAGTTTGCGTTCTTGTTAACTGGTTGCGTACGAATTCGAACTTGTAATTAGCGTTAGCAAAAAAGAGTTACTTTTAATGTGATCGCCCTGATGTGACTTGAAATCTTAAGCTTAATCAGCTGATTTCAAATGGAAATTTCACTCTTTGTGTTGTTGAGCTCATGGTACCATCAGCCAAAAAGTTGTTCAGAATTATTGTATATAATAACGTATGGGTCTGGTTCTATTTATTTTTCACTTTTATTGCACTGAAATGCGAGAGAATTTCCTGAAAATTTTGTTAACAAAATCATGCATACTAATGAGCTTGTATGTGATTGGTTGAAAAAATGGCCATGTGATCAATGTTCCGGAGATTTCCAAATGGATTTTGAAAAGGTCTATTGGAGTCAAACGCAAAGATGGAATTACAACTAAACATAACTTCTGAACCACAGGGCAAATAAGAGTTAAAGGTTCTTGCCCAAGGAAACACAGAAATATGTCCCGACTGGAACTCGAATGCAGAACCTGTGTAATGCGATTCCTGTGCTCTAACCACTTGGCAATGCTCCCCTCTGCAGCTCAAGTTGATTAGGCCAATAAATTGTTTGCTTGTCCTCAATTGAATTTGAAAAAATTGTGTCAGTCAGGATTTCTTTTTTTTTCTTCTTCTTTTTTTATTTACTAGCAAACACCAATCCATGGATGTATATGTATAATCAAGGCTCAGAATATGAAATAATAAGAGAATTTTTGTGTCAAAATGAATCAACATACATTTACACAAAACAACCAAAATACTCAACACAAACTATAAAATCCATTTTTTCTACATTCTCAAAATGGATAGATCTGAAAAGAAAACAAACCCTCTTTTTTTAGGAATTTCCCAAAATAGGGTCGGTATTCTTTTGTATAGATAAAAATAGAAAGAAAGAAACACCCTTTTTTCTGATTTCCAAAATTTGGGTCGGTCGGCTGAGGACAAGCAAACAACTTTTTATTTTTGGCCTTAACAGCATGGTAAGCATCTCCCCCAAACCCCTGGTCCACCAATTGTTCAACTAGCAGTAAGTTCACAAGTTTTAATAAGGGGAGACAGCACGTAACTCAATGTTACGTTCTTGCAAGTTTATTTTATACCATAACTTTTTAACAAACTGCTTAAAGTTAATAAAGGTATACATTTCCAGAAAGGAATTTTCACAAAGAACATATTAAATGTTGATGCTGATTTTTGACCATTTTTTGAGACAATTACAAAAAAACAATTTTTTTGGCCATTTGGGCTTCAAGACAAGCTAAAAATAACAATTAAAAAACCCCCTTCTGAATGGGAATTTTAATTCAAAACACCCAGATGTTGCCTCATTTTTAGTTTTGAGGATTTTGACCAATTTTTTTGAATTTGATGCCAAATAAGGTCAAAAAAAGACCAAAAAGTGAAAATAAACTTGCAAAAATGTAAAATTGAGTAACGTGCTTTCCCCCTTAATTTAATGTACCTTGAGTTGTTTAGCAGCAAGGTCCAATATCTTCCTGGCAATCCTGGCAACCTCACGTATCGAGTCTTGATCCTCCAGCGACAAGTACTGATCGTAGATTGGTTTCTTAGCAGGAATGCCGGTTTTAGCCCATACTGGTTGCGGTATGTCATCTGGAAATGCCTTCATGGGGCTTACTTTACCTGAAAACACCAGTCAACATTAGATAAGGAAATTGTGCAATATTTTTTTTTTGATAACTTAAGGCCGAAAAAAAAAATGTTCGGTTGTGCTCCACCACCCCTATTTTTTGAAACGGGAAAAAAGTTTTTACTGTACAAAAGTATACCGTGCCTAATTTTCAGATTTCCAAAAAAGTTCTTTTTTTCTTTGAGAATTTTGATCTTTTGAAAATATTTTTTTAAAGTTGTTTTCATTTAGTTTACATTTTAATATTGTTTTAAACTTGTATAAAGAGACTTTTTGGTACAGTAGACTTATTTGCATCTTTATAGAGGCCATAATTTGGTGTAGCTTTGACTAACATCTGAAAAAAAAAATCTAAAAAAAAAAAAATCTGCCCACCCGCACTTGCTTAAAAAAGTTGTGCAGGACAACCAAACAATTTGTTTTTTTGGCCTAACTAGTAGCACTCCTATATATAGCTCCAGACCTGCCAACCTCTGGATCCCAGAATGTGGACATGGAACTTTGGAATGAGGGACATCACAATGGAATGCATATATAGTAAAACACAGTCAGTAAAATGACAAAATGAGGGACATCTCAGATTTAATGACTTTTTTTTAATCAGAATGAGGGACTGTTTCTCAAAACAACGGACAGTTGGCAGGTCTGAGCTTGTATGTGGTACCGCAATTATGCCCCCAAAATTGTTTGATTTAACAATCAGCCTAACTTGACCAACCCTAGGAAAATCCCTGGATTTCAAAATGCTCATATTTTATATAAGATCCAAATACACAAAAGATTCAGTCAAAATACACAGTCATGCCTTTTTCTTGGTTCCTTAAATGTCAATATCTGCCAAATGTTAACAAAATGACAAAAAATATGACTGAGCTGACTGAATTTCTCCCCATGTTATGCCAATTAGACCTTAGTTCAGTTACTGGACATTATGTACAAGTTTCTGCACTGCAGCTGTAAAAACAATTACATACCAGGGTATGTATATCAAAAAGTTTTAAAGATCACCAAGAAGAAATATAGTTATGAGCATAATTTTATTATGTGACCCTTAAAAGTCATCACTACAAAGTACTGACTTTCCACATCCTGTCTTTGTAGAGGTCCTCTTTTAGCCAAAAACGTCCAATTTGTATTTCGCTAAAATCAACATTTTCAGGTCTGCCATGCTTTATAACATCATTATTTTTTGACTGATTTCCATTACTTTGATATCAGTGGACAGAGGAGATCCTGACCTATATTAAGATATCAAACATATAAACTTTGAGCATGTTATCATAAAACTACTGGGCTGTAACCCTTCAAATGCAGAGACTCAATCATACCACATATCTTTGATTTGTCTATAATGGGCATTTCCAGCGTTACTCGCGTTACCTTTTTTTTGTGCCTTTTTACCTTTCAAGTGCTGTAGTTTTTACAAAACATTGACTATTTCCTTCATCTTTCACATATACATACCTTACAGTCATGACTTTCCATCGGTAGTAACAACCAAACTTTCTGTCAAAATATGTGGCCGTGGCACCCGTGCAAAAAAGCGTTACTCGCGTTACCTTTTTCGGACATGGCAAAATTTGACATAACTTTGATCCACTAGTATGCTCAAAATAAAGGAGTTGCAAGCAATTGAATATTTTTATAAAATACCCATAATATTGAAGTGCGAAACAATACAATTCAATATGCAGAACTACTAAACATGTAAAAATTGGGAAGCATAAGGTTCAGATTCAGATTTCAGATCAGATTTTTTCAGATTCAGATTCAAATTTATTCCAATATCAAACAAATAATATACATATTAAACACATAAGATAAAACACACTGATATTGAGGACATAATCGGAAGGCCAAGGAGTCCTGAATTGATTATGCCCAATATAACAAAGTTACACATAAAAGAAAACGAAATTAACACAAGACAATGCCCAAAAACATAGGTTATAATATAAAAGTGATTTCAACGAATAAATGATCTTATTACAAAAATGTCCAAAATATTTAACAATAACTCGAAAGAAAGTTGGATTTTAATTTGTTTTTAAAAATGTTAGTATTCTTTGATTGCTTAATTGTCTTTTCGAGTGAGTTCCAAAGCGAAGGGCCGCAATTTCTAATAGCTTGGTTTGAAAATGCCTTCTTTGTTTTGTTTATAACGTAATCCTGGGCATTTCTTGTTGCATATTTGTGGTTTTCTGCATGCTTAATGAAATATGGCTTAAATAAAGTCGGTAGTTCATCTGTATGATGCTTATACATAAAAGTGGTAATATTTAGTCGATAGGTGTCAAATACATTGAGAATCTCATAGTTTGAAAACAGAGGGGCAGTGTGGCTTCTGTAGTGGCTATTTGATACAGTCCTCATAGCCCACTTTTGTAATTTCAGTATTTTATCCAAGTATTTTTTATTTGCACTACCCCAAATTAAAATTCCGTAGTTGATATAGGGTAATATTAATGAACAATATAGTGTATATAATATATTTATCGGTAGGTAATGTTTGAGTTTGGTCATCATACCAATATTTCTTGAAATGGTCTTTGTAATAGCATCAATATGATTTTTCCATGTAAAGTTTTCATCTATTGTGACTCCAAGAAATTTAGTAAAACATACTCTGTTTTAGTTCTTTATCGTCAAGTATGACATTAAGAGCTCTTTTTTGGGAATCAACACTATTAAATTGATGGACATTTTCAGTGTTAGTGCTATTTGTACCAACAAATTTATTCGTATTATGGGGTGTTCCAAACACCATATAATTTGTTTTACTTGCGTTTACAGATAACTTATTTGCTTTGAACCAATTGCAAATTTCATTGAGTTCATCATTAATTTTCTGAATTTGTGATTCCAAATCAGGATGAGAAAAAAGGAGCGTTGTATCATCTGCAAACAGAATATGTTGAAGCAAATGTGATGAATTCACAATATCGTTAATATACAGTATGAATAATAGGGGGCCAAGAATTGACCCCTGAGGAACACCACATTTGATATTTTTGTACTCAGAATCTTTCATTTGGTAGCGAACATATTGTTTTCTACATTTGAGATAGTTTTTGAACCAATCAAGTGTGATGCCCCTAAACCCGTAGTGTTCTAATTTACACAACAAAATATTATGGTCAATTGTATCAAATGCCTTAGATAGATCTAAAAATATACCAATTGTATTTTCATTCCTTTCAACAGCCTGCGTTATTTTGTCTACTAAGTCAATGATTGCCATATAAGTTGAGTGTTTAGGTCTAAATCCAAATTGTTTTTCATTCAGTATGTTATTAATATCAACAAATGTCATGCATCTGTTGAAAACCAAGCGTTCTAAAATTTTAGAAAAGCAAGGTAATACAGATACAGGGCGATAATTAGAGAATAATTCTGTATTTTCTTTTTTATATATAGGAATTACTTTTGCAATTTTTAATTGGTCAGGTACGCAACCAGAGGATAGTGAAAGATTGAATATATCTGCTAATGGCTTAGAAATTTCTTTTGAGACTTTTTTCACAATAAAGTTCCCTATACCATCATGCCCTGCACTTTTATTTTGGTTAAATTTGGTTATTATTTTAATTATTTCTTCTTCTACAATTGGCTTGAAAAAACAGCTTTTTTGAGAAGGATTGTTTAGATATGTCGAAAATTCTTTGCCAGAATGCTGGATGCTGGAAGCAAGCTTAGGGCCAATGTCTACAAAAAAGTTATTAAATAAATTCGAAATTTTCATAGGATCAGTGATTGTCACGTTTTCATCCGTCTTAAAGGATTTTTGGAGTTTTCCGGACTTGTTTCTGCCTATTATTTCGTTTATTGATTTCCAGGTTTTCTTTATATTATTTTTTGAATTCTGAAACTTGTCATAATAGTACTTGCGCTTACATTTTCATATCAAATTATTTAATTTGTTTCTGTACGATTTGAATTTTATTGAGTTTTCCTCAGTTGGCTTTGACAGGTACTGTTTATACAACTTATTTTTGACATTGATGCCATTAGTTAGCCAGGGTGATAGTAACGGTTACTCGCGTTACCGTTACTCGCGTTACTAATTTGTCCACTTAGTCAAATAATAGGTTTACTCCTAACTTACCATAATATTTGTATTGTACAGTCTTGTAAACTTAAAAACTTTCTCAATGAATACGAAATAATGGCAAAAGACAAGATCGTTGATAACAAATTGCTCATAAAACATTCCCGTTACTCGCGTTACCGTTACTCGCGTTACTAATTTTTCTTTTTGGTAAGAAATACAGCAAAAATTTCTTGAAAATAATCTAAAATGATTTGTAAGAGATTATTTCATTATATTCAGTCTGTTACAGCACAATTTTCATCCCTAAATACTGAAAATTAGCACAAAACTTTCATTTTGAATTCAGTTAGAACTCAAGATAGTGCCTATGAACCTCTAATACTGGCTAAAAATAAGTGAATGACTTCGTTTTGTCTCTAAACATATAGATTATGTTTATATTTACTTGTCTAAACCCCTTTATCACACTTAAACTATAAGAGCACCTTTTAATTTACACTAAATTAACCGCACAAATTGAAATGAAGTGCATTAAATGGACTAAACTTGCACTAATTTACACTAAATTAACCGCACAAATTGAAATGAAGTGCATTAAATGGACTAAACTTGCAGCAGGCACTCAGGGCTCTCTGCAATTAACAAACAGCAATATTTAAAGCTGCAAACTGTTTTGTAAGGTTACTCTTTATTGTCTCTTACCAGAAACAGTGAAAAAGTATCAGAAACATGCATTCAGTATTTGCTTTTACCATCAAAAGTCTTACTGTTACTCGCGTTACCGTTGTTACTCGCGTTACCTGTTACTCGCGTTACCAATTTTGAGGGGCTCTGTATTTTCTTGTTGAAGCCAATGTTCAGTTCTTATGATTATTTTCTGATTTAGTATGAAGGGTATAGGAAAAATTTAAAATGGCATAAAAATCAAGAGGTGCATTAACAAAATATTTTTAAAAATGTGTTTTTTTCGTTACTCGCGTTACCTTTAAAAAGACCTTCAATGTTGTCCCCCATGTAGCTAAAACTGTAATGTTTGACAATTATTTTTATTTTATTTTAAAACATGACATTACTAACTACAAAAATATATTTTACTTTGCTGGTTCTGTGCTTTTTGTTTTAAAATATAGAACATTTCAGAATACACATTTTTTACCTGAAATTGGGAGCTCAACTGTTCCTTCAGAAAACGTAATTTAAACACGAAAAAATGGTTTTGGATAGGGTAAAAAAGGTTATGTTATGATCCAGACATATGTTAGCAATAAATTGGGAGTACAAATGAAGTCCAGAAGTGAAGTTGATTTTTTTGACTCATGTCCAATTTTCATGGAAATGCCCGTATGCAATTTATCTGTTTAACAAAGGAAGGTGGTTGACATCTACCGACAACTGTATAGAAAATATAAATGTAATTCATATCATTTTTGCAGGGACTGTCTTTTGAAAAATGCTAGGCGAGCTGCAAATCACTCTCCTCCAGATTTTTAGGTGAGCTGTGGGAGAGTGATTTGACATAATTTGCAAGGAATTGTATCATTCATATTCAGCCTTGCAATTGTTTATGCCAATGGTGGGTGAGTGATAAATAGCTCTCCTCAGCTTCATTTAAGGAGAGTGATGGCGAGTAATCACTCTCACAACACCTCAAAAGACAGTGCCTGTTTTTTGCACAATAATGTACACAAGGACAAGTGACAGCATCCTGCCTGACAAAAGTTCATTGATATAGCTCCTTTCCTTCTTAGCGAAGTTAAAACTTTTTGATACCCCCTTGTAAATACTAGTACCATACCTATCTCATGAACGATGGGATACTTAGGAAGCGGCGTTTTCTTTTCAGGTTCTGGTTCGCTTAGATTTCGGAAAAAGCTAAAAAACGTCCTGACTTGTTGATGACATCTCAGAGGTCTTTGATGTTGATAACAATGTAAACATTTTTGTAGTGTTCTTCTCTGCAGTACATTTGTCATTTTGCGAAGCAGAGAACCTGCAATGGCAAAGAACATGAAGCATTATGAAAATTCATTCTCTCTTTTATATATAATAACATAATAATAATAACTGGTTTTTGTATAGCGATTTTCCATTTAGATCAAACCGCTCATGATTCGCTGCAAGAAGATCGTCACAATCATTTCACTTCATTTAGGCATTTTGCGGCCTTTTCAAGCGCATATCCTATCGGTAGTTAGATTGTAATATGTACCCTTTGTGCAGCTTCCCATATCCTGGGTGGGGGCAGATTATGATGGACAAATCTGGTGACAGTTTGAAGTGCAGGAGGAAGACTGGAGTACCTGGAGAAAGACCTGCGGAAGCGAGTATGGACTGAAAACCAAATGCACATACAGCGCCTGGACCGGGGATCGAACCCACGACAGTCGTATGGGCTCATTGGTGCAAAGCGAGGGAAGTACTGCAGCGCTAACCCGCTTGTGGAGCTTATGAAAACTTAAGTTGTGGGCTGTGTTATTGAACACATGCACACCAGCAATAAAGCCCCCAAACTCCACCATTTTGGTCAAACTCAACTTTCCGCTAAAAAGCATGTTTCTACAATTGACCTCAAAATGACATTCTCCTGTATAGAGTACATGCGGAATTGCATTTAGAGACCAACAAGATATAACATTTTCCTCCAAATCATTGATTCGCAATTGAGAAATTTAAGTTTGACCAACGAGATCAACGAGATATAATTTATATCTCGTTGGTCTCACAAATTCAATTCAGCATACTTTATACAGTAAATTTTGAGGTCATTTGTAGAAACGTGCGTTTATCAGAAAGTTGCTGCCAAAAGGTAACAAAATTTACAATATTGGCAGGGTGATTTTTTAGAATGTAGGGCGAAACTGTGCACATTGTTTTAGAGAATCTGCTCATGTCATTTAGGCCTATGTCATTGAGCACCATGTAATAAATGTACAAGCAAGTTGCAAATGTCAGTGTTTTGATTCTAAAAACTCGCAATGTAAAAATAGCAACTTTTTTTGTGAAACTTGAGATACGTAAGCTCGCCTCAAGCCAAATACAAAGTTTTTTGGCTTGAGTTTCTCGAGCAAGCCAGAATGTCTCAAAACACAGTCCAAATGTAAGGAATAAAACAACTATAACTTTTCAATCACATGCACAGGTAAGTCATGCATTGACAGTAAGTACTTAATGTAAGAGCCGAAGAAAGTGCCACGACATACATGTACGGTTGTTGAAAATGAAATTTAAAGAACAGGGGCAGCTTAGCGAAACTTTGTACTAGATGGCTTCCCAGCTGACATCTATTACGAAGTATCTATAGATGTCAGCTTTTATAGCCGAAAAGTGCAAACAGTTAGGAGATTCCTAGACTGACTTTTCAGTCCATATGATATGCCAATTTTTTGAAGTCTCATTTTCATTTTGAACAACTCACATCATGAAAATGTGGGAAATGTTCTTTTGCACACAGGTAGTGAGTAGTGATTTGCTAAAGCATAAGGCCATGTTAGTCAAGGAGTATATTCAAATTCAAATTTATTTATTTCTTGTAAAGGGCTGGGCCATGATGAAATATACAACTTACACCAGTTAGCCTAAATGAAGAAGATGACTCTATTAGGAAGTAACGTACCCAGACCTCATTTGTGTCATTGGATCTCCGTTTATGATCAATGAAGCTAAGCGTCTTATCGGAAATAGAAATAGAAAAGTCTGTTCTTTACCAATGCAATGCCAATGCATGAATGGCGGAATGATTCAGCGTAGAAAAATGTTATCTTACCGGTTGCAAGAAATCATGAAGTTCATAAACACATGAAATTATAAAACTATAATATGTAAGCACATAAAAGGTTGCACTGAACTCGTGCCTCAGATGTATGAGCATGGAGCTATAAATCAGCAGGAGGTTGTTCGAAAACCCAATTTGCAGATAATCGGTTTCTACTAGATTTAAATCTGACAACCCCATTCACGTATGGTCGTGCGTCTGGAACTGACACTAGGAAAAAGGTGGAGGCGTTGCACTTTTCCGGATGGCATCTTCATAAATTGACTATAACTTTCTAACTACATAAGCTATGCTTATAATTTTGGTGTCTTTTTAAAGCTAAAACTTGCACCTTTGTGTGGTGTGAAAATCATTGGTATAGAATTCTGGGTGGTAGAGTTATGTGCCTTTGTTTCTGGAACACCAAGGGTGAAGGAGGTGACGGAAGCGGAGGTGGCGGAAGCGGGCCACACAAAGTCTATGGGGCTTATTACCTCTCATTAGTCAAACTTTAATAATTTTACATAGGAGTGACACAAACTTATCATTCTGGTCTTATTTTAAAGGTAAACCATCTAGCTACTTATTTTTATGTGAAAATATTGGATATATATGAAGAATTGTTAATATTTCATTAAAATTATGATTAATCTACCTGGTACTTGCATACATTTGCATTGCACGGTGATTTTTTACAGTTTTTAGTGCCTTTCAAGCTTGAAATTAAAATAAAATTTGAACTAAACATCCCACCCCATAAAGAGTATACATTTTCTGAGAGGAAATTGCACAAGGAATCCAAATAAGGCATTTTAAAAAGTCTAGGAGGTAGGGTTTGTATGTCAGATCTGGAAATGTTAACTTTAAAATATTATTTTAATGCCCAAAATTTTCCACAATTCTGACTTGAATTTTCTTCAATGAAATAAGTAAAACCTTCCTAGATAGAGATGGTCAATACGCCAACGGTAAAAATTTCCGAGGGCAATTTTAAGTGGCAAAATAAATGTGAAACACCTTGATTTTTCTTGATATGTTTTGTAGAGCCGGTGTTCTACCTCAACGACAAGAAACAAAAAAATCAATTAGTCAGGATATTTTGATAATTTGGGGTCAAAAACAGCAGAAGTCACATTTAGCACTTATTGGGTGATTGATGGCGACACACGGCTAAATAGAAATATACAACCTTTGTGACAAATAATACATTAAAATGAAGATAATTACACTCTGAACACGATTCTGAAAGAAAAATTAAAAAAAAGCAAATAGTTTTTGAAATAGGGCCATTTTTCATTTTTTTTCAAGAAAAAAACTAAGTCCATAAAAATGTCATATGCGCATGCTCAACATGCTGAAAGGGACCGTTCCATTTGTGCAATAGGGATAAAAAAATATACCCATGTTCATAACGGTAAACTTAAAGTAAATGCATTTTACAAATATAATAAATACTACGTATATTACTTTGTTTATAGTTCACATTT
>JXSR01S014523.1:5945-19442 GCA_000969725.1 Ophiothrix spiculata | reverse complement strand
GCATGAAATTACTGTCCATAAAATGAATTTGAAGGATAACCCTCCAAAGCGAGAATCAAAAGTCAGCAGGACATGCAGTATCTGTCAGAAAGCATTCTACGACAAAGCAACATTGAATAGGCATATGCGTAATGTTCATAAAATACGCAAGGCACCTACGGATAACTCTCAGAAACCAAAATCGTTATCAAAGAACAAAGCAAAATTCAGTAAGAGTGTCACAAAACAGTGCTTCAATAGTCAAAATAGTCCAGGCACATCTGACTTGGAGATCAGTCTTTCAAGTGAAGGAAGAATTCCAGAGACACCTGGTTACAAGAATGGTCTTTCAACTGGCGGATCTAATAACAAACAGTGTAATGTTTGTGGGAAAACGTTCTTTGACAAATCAACTAAAGTCAGGCATCAAATTAATGTCCATAAAGTAAATGTAAGGGATAACTCTCAGAAACCAAAATCGTTATCCAAGAACAAAGCAAAATTCAGTAAGAGTGTCACAAAACAGTGCTTCAATAGTCAAAGTAGTTCAGACACATCCGACTTGGAGAGCAGTTTTCTAAGTGACGGAAGAAGTCCAGAGGCATCCAGTTTCAAGAATGGTCTTTCAAGCAGAGGATCTAATAACAAACAGTGTAATGTTTGTGGGAAAATGTTCTTTGACAAATCAACAAAAGTCAGGCATCAAATTACTGTCCATAAAATGAATTTGAGGCATAACTCTCCAAAGCAAGATTCAAAAGTCAGCAGGATATGCAATATCTGTCAGAAAGCCTTCTTTGACAGAGCAACATTGAATAGACATATGCGTAATGTTCATAAACTATGCAAGGCACCTAATACAGGTTCACAAGAAAAGCGCGCCGATGGAAAGTGCACCCAAATCTTGTGCAGGAAGTTTTTCAATGACCCAGATAAACTTAAGCACCATCTTTGCAAGTATCATACTGTTACTGATACCATGGTCACATAACCCTGCGACGAGGTCACAATATGTTTACGGCATCATACCAGGTAAAAATTCAGCGGTAACCAAATGGACATTGGCCGGTAACTGGACGGTATCCATGCAGAGACCGGGTGGTGTCCATGAGCTGTAGAAATGCCGAATGCTTGTTGCAAGAAGTTCTTCAGTTATGGTCCTATAACAAACAGTAGCAATCCGGTGACCGATCGGGCAACGCAACCGTTCACCGATGTCATACCAATGTTTCGGTATTGTGGTTTCCTTCTCAGACCCCGGTCAGTGACTGATGCTTATGTGACCATAGTATTACTTACCCTGGAGAAAATTGAGTACAATTCTAGTACAAGATTGGAATGTGCACATTTGGAACATCATTCGAGTACACTTTAAGTACAATTCTAGTACAAGATTGGAATGTGCACATTTGGAACATCATTCGAGTACACTTTAAGTACAATTCTAGTACAAAAATAAAAAGTGTACCCAAATGATGTTCCAAATGTGTACATTCCAATCTTGTACTAAAATTGTACTCCATTTGTACTAGAATTGTACTCGATTTCTACAAGGGTAACAATCGCCTGTACCTTTCCAAGCAAAGAAGATGCATTGAAGGGCCAAAATATCACAATTTGGAGTATAGAAACCAAAGAATTAGACCTTGACTAAAGGTAGTCCTAGACTGCGCTAAATTTTGTTTTGCTAGAAGGAGAAGATAATGTTCTTTTAAGAAAAATAGTCAAAATCATAATCTAATTCTAAAAATATCATTAATATTGTTAAAACAAGAATAATTATGTATCAGATTTCTCAAAACAGGACTATTTTTAAAAAAAGATTTTTTAAGCATTTAAAAATGCTTAAATTTATCTTAATTTGGGGTCTAACTTAAGTCCAGGTCAAATTCATATGTGCATATAGATGTTGGTATTTCTCAGATAGGCCCAGGCCCGGTCCAGACTCCACTATCATGACTATCGTATAGAATATTGTGCTAATGATATTGCTGACGTCAAAATGACATAGGTCATCGAATAAAACTGTATTTTTTTCGATGACCTACGTCATTTTGTCATCAGCATAGAATATTCTAAGCAATATTCGATAGTGGACTTTGAACCGAGCCTTAGGCAAAATTGATGATCTTCGGAGATCAATATCTTAAAATGTATTTCAAAAAAAGTTTTGTATATTTGTGCCTTAAGTGTGTCTTGTTATATTGGTCCATTTCTTGAGACATTTTACTGAATGAAATTTTCATTCATTCAATACCAGTTGGTTATATCAGTACCACAACCTATGGCTGAATTGCAGCAATAAAACTCATTTGTGCATGTAGGACTTCTTGTCTAACAAAAATGTATCAATAACATCAAATCTATTTCAAGTCTTTTGTATATGTGATGGCTCACCCCGAAAGGGGGGGGGGACTTTGCAGATGATATCAGTTTTGATTTTATCCTTTCATCTGTTACAACATTTTTTAAGCTTTAAAATGACACCTTACTTGTTGAAATTGATCAAGGCGATCAAATTTTACAACAGAAAATCTGCTGGAAATTCTTATTTTTTCCTTTATTTTTCGCTGCCTATTTTCATCAGTTTCTCGAAAAGTGTTCTATCGCAAAGTCCCCCTTTTCGGGGTGAGTCATCACAATCATATCTAGTTATATATTGGTTCATTTCTGGCAACACATTTAAACCTACTTTATATATTAGTCATTTCCTACAAATCATGAACAAATGAACGCAATAAATGCACAAAGTAACTTGCAAAGTTTAAAAGACTCGTCTTTTCACGTAATCGCAGAGTCTATTGACCAATCAAGATATGTGCAGTGCTTTTTCGTTATTGGCGCATAGTTGCACATTGGCATATGTGCACCTTGCAGGTTTGTCTTGTAGGAAATTTAACACTTTAAGTGGTCAAGGTCTGCCACATGCCCGTTAGTGGTCAAGGGGGGTCCATAGGGACCCAACACCGAAAAAGTGCTTTTGCGAACGAATTTTACGTTGAAACTCTGGTCACAGGTAAAGTACTTAAAAAGAACCAAAACAAAGAAAACATTTTGAAAATTGCATAAACCGTTTCAAAATGGCCGCCAAAAACAAATTTGTCGTATCGCGTCTAAATTTTTCAATAAAATTTGGCGCATATTTACAGTACGTAAGGACAAATACATTCCTGAAATAAAATTTGAAAAAAGTTGTTAGGTTACGATTTTATGGGTAAAATAAATTTGAAGAGTGCCCTCAAAAATGCTTATTTATACTAATTAGCATGGGAACTTAAGGGGTGGGTCGATTTGAATTTTTTTGGCACCATGTAAAGCGTATGGTAAAGAGCGATGAAAAATTACTTCGGTTTTTTTTGCGCTGACGAACAAACCAAATATTGGGTCCATATATGGATCCCCCTTGACCACTTAAGTGTTATTCTGTTAATGATTTCAATAATATTCTGTTGAATCTGTAATGAACTGGATGTTGTAAGCCATATTACTTTAACCTTTGTAAGGAATTGGGTCAAACTATACTCGGCCTCAAAACATAATTTTTGCTACCAAACATTTGGTCATGAGGTCACCAAATATTTGCAATCAAATTGAAAGTATAGACTATTAACAAACATTTGATGCCGGTTCAATGACTTTGCCTTGATTCAATTCAACACATGTGTAATTTAGAGCAAAATTTTATTTGGTCTAACTCAGGGTTGAAGTTATTTTATTTGGAAACCAACATCATTTTGAGGTCACAACCAAATGTTTGGTAGCAAAAATTTTGTTTTAAGACTGAGTATTGGCCTATTGCACGGTTTTGCCATTTTGGGAGAGCCTCGACCTGGCTTGCGAGATGAATGGGAACCACTGAGCTATATTATGGGAACTTACATAATATTACGATTAACAGTTCGATTCCCTCTTTCAAAAAACCACTGGCCTTGCATGAAGTGAATACATCGTTATGTAACAAACCGTACTAGTTTAATTTACTGTCAGATCGAGGCTCTCCCCGCAAATGACGGACCGTGCAAGTAGTGAATAGTAATATGTGACCGTCCAGCCCGTATGAGCAGTAAATGCCAGAAACTTAATTTTGAGCTACAGGTGAAAATACATGTCAAGGTCGTACTTTGCCAAAAATTGATTTTTTGACAGATTCACAATTCTAGTGCTTACTACAAAATACCAGCAAAGTTTCATTTCAAGAAAATGATAGGAAATGTGAAATAAATTGGCATATTCTTAAGACGATCAACAGAAAATATAGGGCTTAATAATCTTTCAAAGCGTATATCTCAGTTATACGTTTTACTCCCTGACAACCTTTGACGGACCATAACTTGACTTCTGGAAATCGTGTGAAGTTCATTAAGGTGTCATTTTAAACCTTAAAGCATGGTCTTTGCAAATAATTAAAAAAGTGAAAATGACAAGGGCTGGCATTTACTGCTGTTTTCGGTGGACGGTCACATATAGTTTAAACCATTGTCTTCAAGTCAAATCAAACTTTTAAGATAGTTGAAATCATCTTCTACCAGATGACTTCATGGACTTGAAGTTTCCAGGGGCTCTATCAGAAGTTCTTTAGGGGAGCAATCTGGAAATGTAGATATTAATACCATCATGCAAGGCGCTCTATTAATTGAGCTCCCATAAAGTATTTGAGGGGAGCAGGATGGCTCAATAGAGCTCACTCTCCTCAAACAGAAGTCCCAGGACTTTGCAAGTTGACGTCACAGGGTCCTTGGAAGTTGGATTGTTAAGAGTGTGACTTAGAATCGTCTGTATATTTATGTGTGTCAAGGTACTTTTGAAAGATACCCAAAACGAATATTTTCCTCCTGGACAATTTACACCAAACACAGTGGTGTAGACCCGGGGGTGTAGAGAGGGTGTCTGTCTGAAATTGTCACCCCTATATTAATAGGGCAAAAGGGTAGGCCTACCTCCCCCCCCCTGAAAAAAAAGGAGCGGCAGCTTTGAAAAAAATGACAAAGAGGGTGTAGTGGGTAAGCCAAGAAGTTGCAGGGCAATTCATTTAAAAAACCTCTGGGTGGTAAATTTGGGTAATTTCAGCTAAATTTTCTAAATGTGTACAAAGTGCTCAAGAATTTGCAGTAAATTTACTTAATTTAATGAAATTTGTAAAGGTGTGCTTATAGTGTGAACATTTTAAAGCAAAATATCATATTTTTAGTTTTATGCCCCTGCCATCACTGACTGCAGTAACATTTGTACAACTATCATTTTATGTAGTGACAATTTGGTTCCCCCTAGAGGTAGTGCCCGGGCAACTTCCCCCATTACCCTCTTGCTATGCTACTGCCCAAACACACATATAATAAAAATGTAGGAATTGTTGAACAAAATGGGATTGACCACTTTTCTTGGTTACACATTATTGGTTGAATAGTATTTTTTTCGGGTACCAGTATTTTTTTTTTAAATTAGGCCGTATTTATACTTTTTGTGAGTGACCATACATTGTGCCATATGTTTCAGCAAGCATCTGCTGATTATTCAATTTCTATTATAATTTACAATGCATATTTGAGGAGGGGAAATATATATTTTATATGATCAATACGCCGGGACAGTTGTGACGTCATAATTTATGCACATCACCCAACACGTGCGTTTTGGACCCAAACAAACGGTGTGACCATTTTTGCCACACGTTAAGTCTATGGGGGAAAAAAGTCCGACTCCAATTTTATACCATAACTTTCGTCTAAAACAAAAATAAGGGAAAACATGCCAGCCTATTATGCTGAAGGTTGTGATTACAAGTCAGGACGGGACCCCTGCCGTTATTTTCGTCTTCCAACCGAGAAAAATCAGTCTGAATTGTATGTTTACGTGTGCCTATTGTGTTAATACGTATGATTAGTGGACATGATCATTTGTTTGGGTCCAAAACGCACGTGTTGGGTGATTTACATAAATTATGACGTCACTACTTCCCCGGCGTATAGGGATCATATAAATAATCTAGTTATCAATTTTCCATCATCAAACCTGCGTTATATTAGAAAATACATTGGAAGCTATTGGAAGGCCCGGTCCAGACTCCTCTATCGTATAGAATATTTTGCTTAGAATATTCTATGCTGACGACAAAATGACTTAGTTCATCGAATAAAACAAAATGACATAGGTCATCGAATGAAACTGTGTTTTATTCGATGACCTACGTCATCATATCAATTCCTTTGGTAACATATTTCATGAACAGTGTTTTGTACTTGATCACACACACACTCTAACGCATTGAAAAACATTGCTGTAAGTTGCTGAAAATACATCAAATTTTGTGTTTCATCCTCCAAAAGAAAAAATATTGGCATTTTACACGAATCCTTTTGTCAGTATGAAGCTGAGATATTCCTTTCTCATATTCATCCAGTTTTGAAATTATATGTACAAATATGAACCCGCCAATAACTTTTATATGTTCAATTTTTGTACCAAAACTGCCTCAATCTGTGTATGATATCAACATTTACCGCTAGCTGTACTCTTCTACTGACTCTATCCAAACCATAGTCAGCCTCCAAACAAAATTTTTCCTACCAAACATTTAGTTGTGACGTCAACATGACGAGTGACTCCAAACAGAGATAATAGAGATTCGGGATAGGAATCTGGTATATCTTGCCAACGGAAACAACGAAGCTTCAGCGCTAATTAGCAATTCGAGGTCACAAGTTTATTATGTATCACGTACAAGCTCATTAGCATACACGATTTTGTGAACACAATTCTCCGAAAATTATCTTGAATTTCAGTGCAATAAAAGTGAAAAATAAATACAACCAGACCCATAAATCATTAGATACACTAATTCTGAACAACTTTTGGCTGATGGTACTATAAGCTCACCGACACAAAGAGTGAAATTTACATTTGAAATCGGCTGAGTAAGCTTAAAAATTTCGAGCACACCACGGCAACCAATCTCTAAGTTACAAGTTCGAATTCGTACAGAACCAGCTAACGAGAACGCGAACTTAACATTCTGGCTATTGTGTTATATGTACACGTCGCCCGAAGATTCCTCTGCGCATGGGTTGTACGGCATAATTTACATATTATGTATTAAATGTCGCCTTAATCAGCTGTTTAAACAAAAGACTGTGCACATGCTACCTTAATCAGCTGTTTATAACAAAAGGCTGTGCACATGCTACCTTAATCAGCTGTTTATAACAAAAGACTGTGCACATGCTACCTTAATCAGCTGTTTATAACAAAAGACTGCGCGTATATATTAGCTTTTAATGACTACCAAATATGGTCAAAGCAATGGCCTCGGAAGAAACGCGAGAGAAACAGGGCCCTGCTCCAAACAAAATAACTTCAACACCGAATTGAGACCAAATAAAATTTTGCGCTAGATTGCACATGTTATTGAATTGCCATGTACATTGGACCAATGTTTGTTCCCCGTTCATAGTTTAAATTCGATGGCAAATATTTGGTGACGTCACGACCAAATGTTTGGTGACGTCACGACCAAATGTTTGGTGGGAAAAATTTTGTTTGGAGGCTGACTATGGTTTGGCCTTTAGGGTTGTTTTTGAGGACTGAATGGTGAATCAGGTGACACCTTTAAGGGTATCAAAAACAGCAATTTTGGGGCAATTTTCAAGAAATACAGTACTTTTTCAAACCCTAGTGTGAAAAAAGTATCGATTAAATTCCGATTGGCGGTGTGAATGGGGGTTAAAAGGGTATATTTTGGCTTTGGAACCCTCCACCCTTTAGGGGTGTTTTGAAAAACTGTGGACACGCTATGCCTGCAACATTATACTTGAGTGGCCCCGGGAAATTTTACAAATCATCTGGTCATATGATGTTATATTTTATTAGGTAAATTTTTAATCCTGAAATTCAATTCACTTGTTGTTTTTTATAAATTAGTTCAAATTTCTTAGAATATAGCTATATATATGTGTTATTTGGTTCAAGTTCTTACTATTCTAAAATTGGAAAATATAATTAATGGCCCATATTCCAGAAAGGTGTTTAGCTAAATCGTATCATTCCTGGACAGTTGAAGCTCAGTTAAAACGTGGTTTAGCTAAACACCTTTCTGGAATCTGGCCTTAGATATTCAAATGTTAAAAAACTGTTGGTTTGTGAAGGCCTTATATGAGCTTATATGTTGTCATGGGAATGCTGTAAACACTGTGTAGCCAGGAACTGGATTTTATAATTAACCCAGGGGTGCCGAAGTAATAAAGGTAAAATTGGGCACATTTTTAAGGTTTTGGCATCAAACCGGGGTGTGTGTGCGCCCCTGGCTACGCCAATCTGCTGTTTTTCCATCAGAAGAAACCAGTATGTTTTATCTGTATTTTTTGAAGTTTTTAAATATTCCCATTCACATGAAGCTCATTATTTTGATTTGATAGACACTAAAGATTAGATTGTGACTTCTGAACTTTTTGAATTGTACTTCTGAATACAACTTAAGAAATTTTGGACCAAAATACAGATACCGTACCAACTTTGAGCAGTCGCACGACAAATTATATATTAAAGGTGCAATTCATGATTTTGATGTGAAAAAACCTTGCTTCTTTTCTAGCTCAATAAAAAGAAGAGTGGAACATAAATATATACTGAAAATTTCACTTGATTCCGACCCTTTGTTTCCAAGTTACAAGCTTTTCAGCATTTTGAAAATCCCCATAGGCTACTGTGTTGTAATTATTGTCGGGGCCCGTCAGAAAATGACACATTTTCTCACTTTTCTCAAAAACGCAAGCATATATGACAAAATGGTTTGGGGATCATAACATATACCAGGTGAGGATTCTTTTAAGCTAAGAAACTCATTTTTGATAGAGGTGACCTTGAGGGTGAAAAGTGAATCATGAATTGCCCCTTTAAACACTGTTAAATATAGCATTTCGAAAATCTGCATCTTAATTGATTACATTGATTATATAAAAGTATACATTTTCTTATCTTATTAAAAAAAATGCCAAAAATAGGTTAAAATTGCCATTTTGATAGCAGCAATGGGATTTTTTTTACATTTGTTGACATATTTTTGGCATTAAAAAAAAAATCAAAAATTTTAGAAACCGTTTCCAGACATTTATCGCTAGATTCCAAAAAGTTCAAAATTTCAAAATGCAGATTATAGTTATGCTTTCCAGAAATTTATGGGTAAAATTATTGTTGTTGGCATTTATTGCCAAAAGTGACAATTATGGTGAAAAAACCTATATCACCATCATATTCAGAGTACAAATCCACTTCTTAAAATGTATTAACGGTTTATGCCATTTGAAGGTGTACCCCAGCCTTAAAATTATGATCAGGCGGCGGCGGACACGATTTATAGAAGATCCTAGATTTAGGGATGAGGGATTTCCAAAACGCAAATTTAGGGAACGATCTACGTGTATTTCTATTGGGTCACGTGACTCACGTATTGAAGAAAATAATTACAAAGATCATATTTTTACCTCTCCTCAAAAAACTACAAAAGTGTTCTTATCGTAATTAGCATAATTATGTTATCCTAAATCCGCTGGGGTTCACGCGTGAACCCCACTTTTTTATACTATGTTATCATATTTTTTACCGATTAGCAATATAATTTTAGCGGCAATCCCACACGATCCCGGAAGTTGTATTTTCCCACGATGTTTCTTATAGAGGCGGTATAGGACATGAGTCACATTGACGCAGACGTGGATCGTATACGATAAGAACGGCAACCATGCAATAGTTGCCACGACCACCCTCCTCTGATCATGATTGCATTTTTGTTTCTCCATAATTTTATCAGTATAGAATTTTGTATCAAACCCAAAATAAAATCCTGGTGTTGCCATTCTTTAATTTTAATAATTCTTCATAACACCATTTTGCAGCGTTAATCTTCAAGATGTTTTCTAATAAATATTTGTAGAAATCATATACTATGTGTAAGTAAGTTTTGCTTCTTAAAGCATTGTTGAGTAAGATGATTTTATTATTTTTTTTTTGCGAGGGAGTGGTTCTTCAAAGAATTTTGTATAATTCCTTTTGCTTTTGAGCATCCTGACCCATGTTGGCTATCTCTATACCTCATTTTGTTACCCATCTCCATATCATTTTCTGCAAAATCAAATATTTGACAAGTTGCGTGCTGTTTTTGCCATTTTTTTTCCAAATCACAGTTACTTTTGCAAATTGGGTGCATTGGATCAGTGACAGCAACCTACAACGTGAAATACCAAAATTTAAAAAAATACTTTAAACATCCATGTATACTCCATTTGTCAGTAAGAACCCCACTGTCCCCCCCCCCCAAGGTCAGAATGAGAGGTCCTAATTGAACTGACCCAACATCAGAAATGCGCTTTTCTGAACTTATGAAAGTTGCATTGAAATATTATTCAAGTGTCATATATACCTTATCAAAACACAGCAAAAATTGGGAAAGAAACCTTTTCCCCAAAGGAATTTTTCACAATAATTTTGATTTGGGTCTATATTTATTACAAATTTGAATAACGTTATTGGAAATGGATTTAGTGGTCAAAACAAAATTGAATAGCACCTTTATTACCAAGAGAATCACAGCATATCGGGGGAAAATAGCCAAGTTGAGTCATTGGTGCTGAAGAGTGACTAGGGGTGACTACTTATGATGGTGGGAGACTCCCACTTTCAAACAAACACTTGTCAAAATAGGTTGTCTATTTTGAATAAAATTAAGTAATTTGTGAATAGCATTCTTACCAAAACAAACCTATGGGTCTTGAGCAAAATGCTATATGACACTTGAATTTTAATATGCAATTTTGAAAAAACGTGCTACTTTGGTTCAAATTTTGAGTTTCTTGAATATTGATAAAATTTGGGCCATTTTGATGCAAATTTGGCACAAATTTAGGAAAAGTAAACCCACTTAAGTGTTAAATTTTGCATAATTAGGCCAGTGTACTACTAGTATTATATACAGGGTGTCCCAGAATCCCAATCTTTGCGTGCAATTTTCTTGGGTTTAATGGATAGTCAGAAAGTATGTAATGGGCTATAAGATTGCATTTTATAGCCCATGAATTGGACTTTAAGATACCATTTGTTTTATTTCAATCGGTAGTATACAACAAAAGTTATGTTTCATCAAATATTTGGGTGGATTTTTGTCTGGTCCAATTTATTGATTATTGACCATTAATTAGTGGTGTTTCTGAATGGAATAAAAATGGGTCACCTTGGAAAAGTTATCATATTTGCCTTATTTTTACATCAAATTTGTTTATTTTTTAAGCACAGATAAAAGAGATCATGTTCGTAATAAACAAGTACACATTGTTACGGTTGAGTGAGCAGATCAATGACAGTATTCAATAGAGCTGAATTTAAGGGGAACTTACAAACTCGGGAAATTGGCCCAGAAAATTTTACATTGAAATATTTGACAAAGCATAACTTTGGTTGTACTTTACCGATTGAGATGAAACAAATGGTATCTAAAAGGTCAATTCATTGGCTATAAAATGCAATCTTTACATACTTTCGAACTATCCGTTAAACCCAAGAAAATTGCACGCAAAGATTGTCAGTTTTTTTCTGGAACTGTATTGATACTTTATACTTTTCTTGATAAGTTGGAATTGTTAAAACCTGGAGTTTCATCTGAGAACAAAATACCTGAGCAAAATGCCAGTCATATTTTGGGTAAAAGGCTATTAAAAAATAGGGGGTCATTGAGTACATGGGGGTTATTGGGTACGTGATTTTCAAATAAAAAGGGGGGATAATTAGTACAGAACATGTCAAAAAAAAGGGGTCAATGGATAACAGGTAGCCAGTATCTTTGAAAAAGGTTGTCATCGCGTACAATCCAGTTCAAAATAGGGGGTCATTTTGTCCGCACATCCTGCGAAGTCAACATGGAAGTGCCCCCTCCCCTGGGATTTTTTCATATTTTTGCAGACACTTTTTACTTTATCTTTCAAGACTAGACGATGGGTCACAATTTCTTAGGCTGATGAATAAATAAACCATGGAGCTATTAATAGTCTCGAAATTCAATTCACTTGTTGATTTTTAATATAGTTCAAATTTCTTGGAAATGTTAATAATATAGCTATATATTTGTGTTATTTGGTTCAAGTTCTTACTATTCAAAAATTGGACAACATCTAATGTTTTATTAGATATTCATATAAATGTTAAAAACTGTTGGTTTGTGATCATCAATGCCTTGTATGTTGTCATGGGAATGCAATAAACATTTGTGTAGCCAGTTTCTGGATTTTATGGTCAACCCGGAGTGCGGCAGTAAAAAAGGTAAAATTGGGAGATTTTTAAAGTTTTGGCATCAAACTGGGGTAGGCTATGCCAATCTGCTGTGATTCCACCATTGAAGAAACCAGTGTTTTTTATCTGTATTTTTGAAGTTTTGTAATATGAAGTTCATTATTTTGATTTGATAGATACTAAAGTTAAGATTGTGACTTTTGAATTGTATTTTAAAGAAATTTTGGACCAAAATACAAATACCAACTTTGAGCAGTCACATGACAAATATATTAAACACTGTTAAATAGCTTGAAATCAATTTGTAAATCTGCATCTTAAGGCTGTCAGACTAAATTATGATAAAAGTATAAATTTTATTATTTTGAAAAAATCCCCCAAATAGGTCAAAATTGCCAGATATTGTTACATCGTTCCCGCATCTTCCAAGATTTTCTTCATAGAAATATTAAAGAGGCCTAAATTTAAAAAAATCTCATTTAAGGATAAGTCAATTCTGATGGATGCTCAAAATACCCCTTTTTATAATTTCACGGTCCGCGATGACAGTAAAAATATAGGCCTATAGCTCCTTTTCTGCGAAATTTAGCATGTTTAGAACACGGTTACCAGTTTTTTCGGACTTTGGGGACCGACCGGGTTAATCAGGGGTTAATTGTTCGTCATTTACACAGTTGTTTTTAAAGTTATTACGATGGTTAAAAACAAAACTTAGTTTAAAAAATATCAATTTTTATCATGTGTCATCATATTGTAAGAACTAGCGCCGATTTATAAATGGGCCCATTGGGCCCGGGCCCAGGGCCCGAGGTCCAGGGGGGCCCTTGATCATGAGAGGAAAAAAAATAAAAAGGAAAAAAACCCATTGCACTAGTCCGTTATATTGCTATACACAGTAGGCCTACAAAATAAATGCTGTAATGTAAAGCTGGTAACAACATTTAAATTTACCTTACCAAATTTTATAGTAGTCAACAAAATATTCCTTACAATGTATGAGCCTCAAGCAGTAAATTTTGATAACCTCTAATCCCCTATCTATACAAATAATTGTCAATTGATTGAGTAGTCTATTATGTGTTTTGTTTTTCACACTCTTATAACTTGTTGTAAATTTTATGACAACTAAGTCTCCATTCGTAAATAACTCTCCATTCGTGTATTAGCACGAATGGAGAGTTATTGTATCAACGCTCCATTCCTACAAAATAATGGAGTGAAAACACAATAGGGTGAGGTCTCAGGTGGGTG
>JXSR01S014522.1:7313-26447 GCA_000969725.1 Ophiothrix spiculata | reverse complement strand
GGGGGGGGGGGGTACTTGAGTGTACCCGAATTTCAGCTAGATGACTGACAACGTTTTTAAAATTTGTGTTATAGGCAGTCTGTCATCTCCCATAAATGTGCTAGGGTCATATCGTCATGTTAGTGAAAGTGGTATCAGCAATGGCTGCCCTAAGACAGTTTAATTTAGCTATTTTTATTTTATACATCTTGTAGCAAGGATGTGAAAAAGCTCTCAAAATTTCCCTGACTTATGTCAGTGGTTCTTGAACAGCGTTGGACATAATTATTATTATTATTATTAAAGCTTTCATTATACAGGGTAGCTTCTTCAGTGGCTAAGCACTGCTATTCTAGAAGGCCCTGTTTTAGTTGTAATATATATAAACATAATTTACAAATAATTACAAGAAATTATATAAAAATAATATCATATATATATACATATCATATACAAGACATAAAACTACAGTCAACATGCAAACATATTCAATGATGGTTTGCGATCCAATTTCACGAGTGTGTAGCAAAAAAATGTGATGCAAAATCCCATGTTTACTTTTCAAGTTCTGCACCATCAAAGACAAACCTCTGAAAATGTGTGTTTGTTCAACAAATATCTAAACAAAAGTATGATAAAATTATGATTTTTTATCTTTCTATTAATTGCTTCCTTCTATTTTTGCACAATCTGGTATTTCCAATATCGTGACTTTGCCGATTTGCACATTATAAATGCCATAGGTTGGTTGGTTGGTTGACATAATTCCCTCCTTTGCATTAGGAGCACCAGAACATAATTCTGTATAGTCACAAATAGATAGTTTTTATAAAAAGTCACAATTGGCAAGATTAAAAGTCACATTTTGCGAGTTTAGCAGTGTCATATAAAATAGAGACAGAGCTAGGTTTTTGTTAGTGTGGAAATCATAGCAACTCTAGTCACATGCAGTCTGTAGGCTAGCAGCCTTGAGATAGATTCACTGGGACATGCAGGTTGGGATAGCAGGTGAAATGAGAAGGATCCAGGATGAGATGAGTTAATGAAGATGTGGAGATAGCAAAGTTGGACCAGCTGCCAGGATACATGCTTTCACATTCTGCCTCAACCTGTTTGAGAAAGGGTTCTCTTTGATGCTGTAAAGTTGGACAACAAGCAAGAAAGTGTTCTCTTGTCTCAGGTTCACTTTAACACAGCAGACATTTTGGGTCGATGTTGAATTGGTCGAATCTAGAGCCCTGTTCCCCTGAAGATTGTAGGTGCCCGTTAGAAGCTTTACTTTGATGGTAGCCCTGTGGACATCACATTGATTTGCCTCCACAGTTTCCCATGATGGATGTACAGCTCCAATTTGACAAGCATCTGTGTTGAGGTACTTCAGAGATGATTTACCAGCAACATTCTGTCTCAATTTCACGTTCCAATATTCTTGTACTGCAGTGTTGATTTGATGCTTCCACGCAGCTTTAGATGGAGGATCACGTATCAGGTCATGTGCACTTGGTAGACTGTATTTTGCAAGTGTCTTGCATACACTCATGAACCAGCTTTTTGAGCTAGGATCTTTCATAGCTAGTTTTTTCTTTCAGTGATCTCACGTTCAAGAGTAGATCCGGTAATGGTCATTTGAAACATAGTGAGCTGGTTGAGTTCAATTCTTACTCTCGCTGGTAAAGCCCCGAGTAGTAGGTACACTGCCTCATTTGCTGTCTTTTCTGGGAGGTGTTGAATCTGTTTCAGGATCTTTCTCTGGAACAAATCCAAGTTTTTCAGGTCTGCTTCTGAGAGGATTCAGGATTTCCAAGCCATACAAATATCTTGGTTCAACATATGTCTGGATCAGCTTGTAAGCAATCTTGGGGTTTATTCCATTGAGACCATGTAAGCCAGCTCCAATTAAGGCATATACTGTTCGTCTACCAATCATTGTTCTTTCTTGAATGATAGCTTTATTTGAAGCTTGATTATTTCTCTCAACACCCAGGTGTTTCCCATTTTCTTCTACTTGCACCTTCTCATCATTCAGAGTCCATGGAGCGAGATCTTTCCAAAATGATAAAGGATGTTTTGATTTCACTGGGATGATGGCACTTTCTGTGGATGCAGGATATAGCGTTCCTTTTGGGAGTATGTACAGGCTTCGTCAAGCATATAATGCAACTCAATCATATTGTTTGCAGCTAACAGGACGTCATTTGCACAAGTTGGTGCACCAACAAATGCCCAATTCTAGTACCGTATTTCTTTTCTTCCAAACGATGTAATAGTGGGTCAATATAGCACTTGTATAGCTCAGTTGAGGTCACTCTTCCTTGATGAACTCCCTGATAGAGATCGAATGGTTCTGACAGGGAACCCTTCCATCTGACTTGGCTAGTGGCACCATCATACCAGTCTTTGATTATACACCAGATGTCTTTGTCAACTTGCTTGAGATGCAGCTTCCTAAGGAGACTTGCATGACAGACAACATCAAATGCTTTTCTTGCGTCCAATGTAGCAATGAAGAGCTCTTTTTTGTTATCTTTGGCCTCATTTGTTAATTCAGAAACCATCAAAGCAGCTGAGAGGGAGGAGGTGTTTAATATAAATCCTCTTTGTAGTTGGCTTGTCTGCTTGTCCAGAGTTGACCCCAGGCGCTCAAGGAGAACATTCTCAAAGACTTTTCCAACTGTGCTGGTAACGGTTATGCCTCTATAATTTTCTTGAAGGAGATTTATTTTATCTTTCTTTGGGATGGGAATAACAACACCTTTCTTGAAGTCTTCAGGAACCGGCTTTCTTGAGATGATCATATTGAACAGGTGAGCAAATGGACCAAGTAAAGTTCCTGCTTTCTTGATATGCTCTGCTTGTATACCATCGCCGTCAGCAGCTTTCCCATTCAACTTTTTAATGGCTTGTTCGACTTCATTTGTAGTAATTGGGATATCATAGGGTACCCTTCACTTGTGTACTCATTTAACTGAGTAATGATGTCTGTGTCAGCTTCAATCTGTTTTAAGTAACAATCATCAAATTGAGGGTTTGGGTCAGGTGTTCCTAATTTGTGAAAGTAGTCTCTCCATGCTTTCCTAATGTCATCATCATCATTGAGTAGATTTCCATCTTTGAGAATTGTATCTGCTCGAGAGGTGATAGAGCGTTGTCTGTTAGTTAGCTTGAAGAAAAGTTTCTTATCACTGCTATTAGCTTCCATAATGTCATTGTACGTCTTTTGCCTGACTTTTGACCTTTCCTGTCTTTGTGCAGCCCTGAGTTTTCTTTTGGCATCTTTACACTGCAGCTTGAGTTTGGTAATCTGCTCGACATCAGAAGGATTGGTATGTTTATTAGCTCTTTCAGAGCTCTAAATGCAGATTTAAGAAAGAAAAGAAAGAAAGAATTCTTTAGGCTAATAGCCAAGGATAACCCAAGAAAGCCTCTAATGAAGCTTATTTCCATTGGGGTCCTAGATCTTTCTTAATATTCAGTTTTAGTACAGGAGGAAAACCGGAGGACCCGGAGAAAAACCTGCGGAAGCGAGCATGGACTGAAAACCAAATGCACATAAGGCGCCGGGCGCGGGACTCGAACCCGGGACCTCATTGGTGCAAAGCGAGGGAAATACCGCTACACTAACCCGCTTCCCCGCTTTGCTGGCTTTAATTTTAGATGCTATCTCAACACTCCATGGTCTAAGTTTTTTCTTGCCTGAGAAGCCTTTCTTTGATGGAACTGTATTTGAAGCTGCATTCTTAAGATTTTGATGCAATTGTTGTAGGAGACTGTCGGGTGAATGAGAAAAATCTTCCGCAATATCAACAATAAGATTAGAGCAAGCTTTTCGGTAATTTTTGACGTCACATTGGTTCCATAGTAGATTGTCTTTCTTAGGCTGCTTTGTGTAGGAGGTATTTTATTTTGCTCTCTTGGTTCTGCCATCACTGTAACTCACATATGCAACGAGGGATGAGTAATCAGAAGTGTTGATATCTGCAAGTTTGTTCTCAAACTCCACTTTGCTGACAATACTTTCGCAGCTACTTTGAGTGAGGAAATAGTCAACTTGGGAGGAGCGTCCATCGCTATGATGAAAAGTTGGTCCATGCTGGTAGTTCACCGGGGTTTCAAAGCAGAGTTCCTTGCACATGTTAGTTAGCATTCGATCATGGGGATCATCTACTTGCATGTTCATTTTGACTGATGCATTGAGGTCGCCGAAAATAATCACAGTGTATGCTGGGCTGTACTCTATAATAAACTCACAAAGTTGGTCTAGAGTCTCACTATACATGGTGGCAGATGTCTTGTAGCCTCTGCAAGGTAGGTAGGAGTTAATGATGCACATGTGACATTCTGGCAAGTCAATGGTGACAACACAGAGATCACTGTCATTTATATAACACACTTTTGTCGCCCATTTTGTTGGGATGTATGTTGCCATACCACCGTATCCGCGAGGCTGCTGCTTAGGAGAAATCGGGTCAAAATCATCCACAGAGTTAGCAAAGCAGACATGGTTGTTTGAGGCTTCGGACAATAGTTTCTTTTCAAAACTAAACATCCAGTGTTCTTGGATATAGACAATATCATATTGTTTCAAAAGCTGCTGTAGGTAGACCTCATTTGACCTGTAGTTGTAAATATTACAAGAAACTATTGTAAATTTCTTTGTCTGGCTCCCTGCTTTTCCCATCGTTCTTTTAGTTCCCTGCTTGAGTCTAAAAAAGGCTGCTTCTTTGAAGATGCCTGTTCAACTTGATTTTTCAACGGAGGAGCAGAATGTCTAAATGTCCTTGATCTTATACAATTCGGGCGGTCATTAGAATTTGGTTTTAAATTGGTCGACTGCTTTACGTGGCTTATCTTTTGCTGCTCAATCCTATGGTGACTAGAGGCCTGGTTACTACCGTTGTTTCTCCAATCCATATCAGCATCAGCAGGGGATTGTTTGGTGGTAATAGATTTGTTACTATTATGTTATTGTCTTGTCTGATTCCAAAGCAGTTGCCAAACATTTTCACTTTGGTTCATCTTCGACGCATGCTGGCAGGTCTCTTGTATAATCCTTGAATCAGGCTGTATCTGTATGTTACTTCTCTGTTGTTCTTGCTGCATAGTATGATGGTATCTAACTGGCTCACCCTGTCTATTTGGTAACTGAGGATTATTCTTTGGTGCATAAACTACATTAGGATTGGTCTGCTCATTACTTAAAAGTTGCTGAGTTTGCTGCACATGTTTCTGGTCTGTTGTGCTTAGTTTGGCTGCAAAGAGTGCTGCTGCCAAGTGTTTGCATTTTGGTTCAACTTTGACTTAATATGCTGACTTTGCTGTAAAGGTTGATGTAGACTGGCTGACTCACCCTGTCTCATATGTATCTCAGGATTGGTCTGTACATTACTAAAAAATTTGCTGGTTTTGGTGTACAGGTTTTTGGTGAGTTGCTAAATCAGGACTGATCTGTACGTAGTTCTTTAGTACTTGGTGAGAAAAACTTGATAATAGTATTTAATTAGTTCAATATAAGTTCTTTGTTAATCTTTATGTGGCTCTTTCTTGGATCTTTAGCTGCACTATCTTTCTTGGATCTTTACGGATACATGCATGATTAAACCCCACCAGATCTCTGCAAGGGGAGATACAAAATAGGAACAGATAATTAACATATTCCCCCTCAATTGTAAAGTTTAAAGATCTGGAAGGACTAAGATAGAAGCCTTGGATAACAAAGAATGAAAGCATATATAATGCAGTAAAGTCCATTAACTGAGAGTCAGTAAAACGTTTTTACAATATAGTGTCCAATGAGCTTAATCTCCTTGATGCAGCTCTTTAAATATAATGTCAAACTATGACAGTTATTGGCTGAGCTAAGAATACATCAATCAACGTAAAGTGTGTTTGATAAACTGACATTACAGTTCCAGATTGTTTTGTAGAGTCAAGGATTATCTAACTAATTAACAATCAATTTTCCAGTAGCAAATGTCTCTAGTAGACTTTGGGAGTCAGCTCCTCTCTTTGTTAATGCATCGACCAGTTGCAGTTTGCTCTGGACCCATTCAATAGATTGTACTTCTCCTTGTGTGATCATTCTCCGTATTTCTGCAATGTTGATGCGAAGTCTTTTCTCGTGTACTTGTTTCGTAGAGTGAATGTTCTGATGTAGTGATCTGTTGTCTGTGTATACAGTTATGGGTATCTTGTTAACCGTATAGTTACTGCTATATATCTCAGTGATGAGACTGCCAAGATATGCGGCCTCATCCAGGGCATCGTGCATTGAGAGTGTTTCTGCTGCCAAGGAACTGGAAACCTTACGTTTGATCTTGTTAGATATCCATGCTAGTGGACAGCTCTGTTTTTGTTGTCCAGTGAGAAATATAACATGACCTTGAGCACTTGAGATACCATCTGGCAGATTACCCCATGAGGCATCACAGAAGATGTCCATTTTCCATTCACTGAAATTACCTTGCTTGGGAAAGTAAGTGTCCATTTGGAATCGTTTGGCTTGACGAACAGCCTTGTTAGCTCTAACTGTTCTACTGTTGAATGCTGCTTCATCATATTCAGCTCTAAAGCATCGTAACTCAAATCTGGCCTGGTTTGTGTGGCTAGCCAATTCAACTGGCCAGCTGTAGATCTGAGGGTCTGCATTTCATACTTGTTCAGTGGAGCCGACCTGTTACTCGTCCTATTTGCATTAATAGGAATTTCCTTTATTTCTGCTGCATAGTCATTTTCATTTACCTTGATGGTGCTGTTCTCATCTTGAACCATATTTAGACCCAAATATCTAAAGTTGTCAATCACTCTTTTACAACCTTATATTTCTCTATGATTGGTTTTATGACATTCCTATTGAATTCTTCAGTTCCAGCGAATAAAAAGTCATCCACGTGCATAACAAAGATACCTGCTAATTTACCACATCACTATCCGCAATGTGGATTTACTTGCAGTTGGAGAATCAGATTGAACTTTCTCCTCCTCTTCAAATCCTCTCACAACGAGTCTAGCTTTCACAAGCTTCTTTCCATCCGGAGAATATTTTTCAGTTACCACCCAACGTGTGGATAATGCCTTCTGGCCACTATCCTGAACTTCATTATATACATCAAAGTTCCTCCAATTATCTAGCTCTTTTTCTTTGGCATTGATGACTTTGGGATTTCCATGATTGGTCTTTGGTATGAAGACAACATTTGTTTCTTCATTATTTTCTCCTCGACTAATATCATCTTCCTGTTCTCTACTTTCACCATTTATCTCTTCACTTGGTTCATCTTTCACAACTTCAAACTCAAGTTTATCTAGATGCATCCCCAACATCTCTCTGTTATCCTCATTCATCACATTCACATAATGCTTATTTTTGCCACTTGATTTACCTCCTCTGCTTAAAACTTTGGCATGAACCCACTGCTTGCTTTCTGGTAACCGATATTTGATCCTTTCATTTACTTTGGGCACTATCAATGATCCCATGTCTTTATTGTGATTTTGCGACATGGATCTTATTTGTTCTACACTCTGTCCTCTTTGCCTCTCCTCATCATCACGTACCCCATGTGCATTACTGTCATCTTCAATGCTACTTTGATCCTCATTATCCTCATCATCATTGGTGAGCACAACATCACCAATAACCTGCTTGTCATCATGATAGTTGGCTCCTTCATCTTCAATAATCCCATCATCTCTCTCTTTGTGCCTACTCAACTCCTTACCCTCAATGGCGTAATGCTCTTTTAATCCTTTCAGACGATTCTGCTTTGGTAAAAGCTCTTCTAGCTGCATGCAATGCATTGAGATGCTTGATTACTGTATCGCTAACTTCTGCATCTTCTAAGCCTGGAGGTTGATTAATCATTACTGAAGGAAGGTTGGGGTGGTTGCCTAGCATAAGCTGAATAGGGCTATATCCAAGATGATTTTGCATGCTGTTTTTTGCATTTACTGCCCAAGCAAGAGCAACCTCTAGTTCCATTCTAGGATCTTCTTCCATCATCTTTTGCACACAAACATCTACAACATAATGATTCCTCTCACATATGCCATTTGACCATGGCGAATAAGCAGCAGTGGCACAAATTTCTACATTAAATTGTTCTGCTAGTTCTCTGTATTCCTCATTATTGAATTCACCACCATTGTCCACTAAAAACTTCTTAGGAGGACCAAACCCAGCTGCTATCCATTCCGTTGCTACACTCTCAACAATCACTTTGGGTAACTTTCTTCTGATCACTTTACTTTTACTGAACCTAGTAAACAGATCTATAAAATGTAAGAAGTACACACTTCCATACTGTTTCAGATCCATAGCCACCACGTCATTAAATTTTCTAGCTAATGGCATTGACACAACAGGGCGTGGGGGCGTCTTCTTAAATCTCTTGCAAACGTCACACTTCTTACTGATATCTTCAATCAGCTTCTCACACTCTTCATCAAGTGCATCAGCATTGCTCATTATAGCCTTCAAACTTTTGGCTGATGGATGGGCAAACTGTCGATGCAGTTTGTGGATCATAGTCTCCTTTTCTTTCCATGTTTTCTGCTCAGTTACCATGTGGACTTTCTCAATCTTGACTTCACATTCCTTCAGCGGAACATAGTAATGTCCTAAGGACATTGTGTCTAATTCAATAGACTTTCCATTAACTTCAAAAGTGTAATTTTCCATATTTAGTTTAAATCCCATTCTTTTCATGTCTGGTTTACTGAGTAATAAGGGAATATCACTATCAACTACTTCAGTTTTCACAGTTGTCTTTAGTCCTCCAATATCACAAGGGATCTCAATTCCTTCTGTAGACCGTATCTTGTTTCCTGCACCAAATTTGAATGTAGTTCCACCTGGCAGAAATTTCACTTGTTTTCTCTCACTTGAAGACAATGAAGCAAGATACATCTCTTTCCATTCTCTCCCTGCTACAGTCCTACTGCAAGCACTGTCTAAAACTGCTGCATTTGCTGTCTCACTCATGAGGACTTGCTTGTCTTCATGCGAATAGTCACTCACTTTATATGCTTCACTAACTTCAACATCTTTCTCTACATTTGACTGAGCCAATGATGTTTCAAAGGCACTTGCGTCCTGATTCCGCTTCAGATGTGGACAATCTCTTCTAAAGTGCATAATTGACTCACATACTGAACACTTCAAATAATTACCAGCATCATCACGTGGATTTCTACTACCATATGTTGTATTTCCTCTTCCTCGTGGCATTCCTCTTCCTGTTCCCCTGCCACGTTGGTAATCTGCACTTCCAACAGACTGTGCTTCATATCTCTGACCTCTACCATATTCAGGGCCATAACTTCGCCCATGCCAACCACCACGATGGCTATACCCTCTAGCTCTTCCTCCACGGTTACTACCTCTACTTCTTGTAAAGTATGCTTGATCTGACTCTGCTTCATACACTGGCTCAACTTTAATAGTTACTTCCTTGAATCTGTGTCTAAGGGACATTCCTTGTTCCCCAAAGAATTTTCTTAGAGCCTTCTTCATTTGTTCGTACATCTCATCCTTCTTGCCATAATCCACCGCTGTAAGGACAATCTGCTTATCTTTTTTATCTAGACCAGCACTGTCAATAAGCTGCATTGCCAAAACAACATCTGGCAGTGTAATCCCTTGCTTCTTTAGCTCTTTAACTTGCTTCTCATATTCGTTTATAAAATGATCCATCGAATCGGATTCCTTCTTTATAGTATTCTTATATAAACACCATGCCTCACATATGACACTTAGGTCATCCTTCTTGAACCATTTGTCCAAAACAGCAAAGAGCTGAGTCACAGCATTCTCATCATCTATCTTTATTTCTTCATTCTGCATAGCCAGTCTAGCTTTTTCATTAACACCTTTGGTACTTGGCAATGTACTGTAAACGGCAAATCCTTGTCCTTTTCTTTTCCGTCTTGGTAAACTGTGTCCATAGTTGAACATCGAATTTCCAATCTTCGTACGATGTAATTTCACAGTTCCACACTGGTGGGGTCAAAAACTTATTGTCTTTTTTATCAGTCATCTTTTCTTTTAGCAACCTTGCTCTATGCTACCATGAGAAAAACTTGATAATAGTATTTAATTAGTTCAATATAAGTTCTTTGTTAATCTTTATGTGACTCTTTCTTGGATCTTTAGCTGCACTATCTTTCTTGGATCTTTACGGATACTTGCATGATTAAACCCCACCAGATCTCTGCATGGGGAGATACAAAATAAGAACAGATAATTAACACTTGGTTTGGCTGCAAAGCATGCTGCTGCCAAGTGTTTGCATTTTGGTTCAACTTTGACTTAATATGCTGACTTTGCTGTAAAGGTTGATGTAGACTGGCTGACTCACCATGTCTCATATGTATCTGAGGATTGGTCTGTACATTACTAAAAAGTTGCTGGTTTTGGTGTACAGGTTTTTTGTGAGTTGCTAAATCAGGACTGATCTGTACGTAGTTCTGTAGTACTTGGTTTGGCTGCAAAGAGTGCTGCTGCCAAGTGCTTGTAGTTTGGTTCAATTTCGACTTAAGCCGACTGGTCTCTTGCGTAGTTGGCTCTGGCTGTGTCTGTAGGTTACTTATCTGATGGCTTTGCTGTAGAGGTTGATGTAGTCTAGCTGGCTCACCCTGTCTCATTATTGGTATCTGCATGTAACTTAAAGCTCCATAATTTATGCACTTGAGCCGGAGGATAATGTCTTTGTAGTTGACTTCTTATTAGTCTAGTTGGTTGGCCATTGTTCTGGTTTGTGGTTAAATCTCCATTCCCTGGGTGAAGAGTGTTCTTTGTCACAAAATTGTACTGAGGTGGGGGATGATTTGGATTGAAACCAATACCAGATGCAGAGTTAAGATGCTGGTGCTGGTGACCTGGAATAAGTTGCTGATGTATGGGATGACCCAATTGCAATGATGTAGGATGAGGTACTTGCCAGAGGGTCGGGTGGTAAAAAGGGAGATTTCTCACATCGCAGGCTCTAGTTTTCTGCAGTAGAATATCAAGTTGGTTTTCGATCCGTATCACACTCTCTCTCAAGAGATTAAGATCCATCCTTACAAGTCTCTGTTCATAATTAACTTGCATGAAATGGCTTTGATTATCATGGGTAACAGAACAGGCAAATACTATGTTGCACAGGATATCCATCCTGCATTCCATCCTTTTAACCACCTTGATTTCGTCGGTCACATCACATACTGTTCTATATGACAAAAGACGCATTTCGTGAAAATCGCATTTGAAAATTCGTACATAGACTTTAAGAGCTTCTGCACTGTAGTTTTCTTCTGATACTAGTATTTTTTTAAATAAAAGACTTCAAAGTTTTATTATATTTAATTTCAAATAAAAATACTACTTAAAACCCTATTTAATATAGCTCTGAACTTATAGATCTGTATGTGAAAACGCTTTTTTTACATTTAGCGATCTTTTAGTGCAGTAAATGAATACGTCAAACTGTTCTATTTCTTATAGATCTGTATGTGAAAAAAAATTTCGCCGAGAAGTTCATATAGCGCACCATTTAGATCTGTATGTAATGCGTTGTTTACGCTATATTTTAGTACGTATAATTTTGCATATAGCGCAGTATGTGAAACGCCAAATTTATTAGAACGCATATAGACCAAAAATTATTAATTATTTCTTGTTAATTAGGCTAAATTAAATCCTGTAACTTGGTAAATATGAAGAAATCATCAATATATCAATCCTGACAAATTTTCTCAAAAAAGTCAAAAATGTCATATAGAACAGTATGTGATGCGACCGACGATTTGATCGAAGTGTTGTTGCATTTTTCCTGGAAGTGTCTTCTGTATGGCTAGACATGTTCTGTGAGGATTGTTTCACCATTTCCTTTGTCATACCTGTTTCATTGTCAAAATAGGTCTGATTTGTCAAACTCTGTATCTGACTACATGTATTACTGTCGAGATATTGCAGTCTTTGTTTGGCAAGGTTTAATGATGTTTCGAGATCAATAATCTTGGTTTCCAATTTAGCTGCATATCATTTTTGTTGTGCTTATTTGCTTAAATGAATCTTTAATTTTATTCTCTCTACATACCACTTGTCTCTCTCTTCTATCAACACAAATTTCTCGTTCACGGAGTTTCTCATCAATAAGGTTTGTATCTTCAGCACCCCTATTTGTGAAAATGGGCAATTCCAATCCAAGATGGCAGGTTTTGTTTACACTTTGGATATAGTTGGACGCAAGACTTTTAAGTTGAAAATTGTGAAACAAATATCTAGGGAAGTCTTAGTGATAAAGTTGCAGTTATGCTTTTGACATAATAATCTATTGATATCTGTATTTTTGTAAGGAATTGGCCGAAATTTTTGAATGTTCCGTCAACGCCCCACCAGTTTACAAAAATAGGGCTGTGATGAATTTGGAGTGTTTTGTGACGGTATATGACAGATTGAAAACCTCTTAAAACCGTTTAAAATATCATAAAATGCCAGGGACCATCCCACATTTACCACAGCCCTATTTTTGTAAACTGGGGGGCGTTGAAGGATCATTTTTCATTTGCCTACAAGCATTCTCTTGGCAAAGTCAAGCGTGACCAGGACATTTAATCATCTGCTTGTCACTCTATTACATATACACTCAAAAAAATGAAACTTACACTAAGTTCATGTTACTTAGAAAATATTAATTTCAGTTATGTAAAAAATCTAATTTGCAGATATTACTCATAAGCAGGGAGCAAGATATGCATTCTTATCACTCTAAATAACATAAAGTTAGTTAAACATGATATATTGGAGTTGCACTGACAACATGGGTCCAATAATTATGAGTACGGTGTATGAGTACGAAAATTGAGTAAGGGCCGTTGCACACTCCACTATCATATAGAATACTTTGTTCAGAATATGCTATGCTGACAACAAAATGACGTAGGACATCGCATACAACACACAGTTTTATTTGATGACTTACGTCATTTTGTCATCAGCATAGAATATTCTGAGCAAAATATTCTATACGATAAGGGAGTCAGAACCGGGCCTTAGTATTACTTGAATTTAGCTAGCTGCTGTTACTTAAACGTATGTTTTCATCGTATTTACTGAATAAAGCCTGATAAAATAGTTAATAACACTGTCGAATGGCGACCTGCTATCTTAGTTATGTAAAATTGAAAGCTTTGTTATTTTGAAATAGATTGGTCTGGATATGGTGGACCACAGGAAGTGGGATGATCAAAAGGGCTCACAAGGGTCATTTTGGTCATTTGGGTCAATGGCTTCCCTTTTTAAAAATACCAAGATTGGTTAGCGAATTCTGAATATTATTGGACCCATGTTGTCAGTGCAACTCCAATATATCATGTTTAACTAACTTTATGTTATTTAGAGTGATAAGAATGCATATCTTGCTCCCTGCTTATGAGTAATATCTGCAAATTAGATTTTTTACATAACTGAAATTAATATTTTCTAAGTAACATGAACTTAGTGTAAGTTTCATTTTTTTGAGTGTATATGTAATAGAGTGACAATTTCATGAGGTGGGTCAAAAATGTGTTACATGGTCAAAATGGTCAAAAAACATTGTTTGATATGATGTTAATATTATTGATCTCTTTCAATTCAAGTAACTTTTTAGCCAAATATAACTTTTTTGGGGGCATAATGAGCTAATTAATGGTTAATTACTCTATTGACGGCAATGCAAACTGTAATTTTTAAACGCGTTTTTCTCAAAATTGCCTGTTTTTACTAAAGTAAATCATAAATTGGAATGATTAATGGTAAGCAGTTCATTTTTTTCAGGATATGTTATAAACACTTTAATAGTTACTTTGATGCATTCAACTTGAAACAGACCCCTTAGGGTGTTAATGACCTTCAATTAATTAGAGGTGGGCTATACAAGGGGAGAAAATGGTGATGTTTAAAACCATTCTGTCCTAATTCTTATTTGATGCAGCTTGATCCCCCGAAACATTTTGACACCAAATTTGTCAAAATCGGACAAAAAATGAGAAGGTGCTGCACAAAAACTGATCGAGGGGGAGGGGTCTGAGGAAGGTCTAAAAATGATAAATTTGCCAATTACTGTAATTATATACCAAATTTTAGTCATGTTAGAATCCATTTGTAAATGTTCCAGCAGTGTCAAACCTTCCGAAATGGTGATATTGTCTCAATTTGGCTATCTACCGCATCCGTAGGCACCACCACCCTTGTACTGCCAAGTTCAAACCATTGTCTCTCTTAAATTATGTAACCCATGAAGACCAAATTACTGCCACAAATAGCAGAAAGTGTAAGCTTTCACATTTAACAAGTCCATAGGCCAAGGAGTAGTGAATTTACATCAAATTAAGTTGGAGAACCCATGAAAAAATGTAACAACACCACCTTTTTAGCATACCCACTTAATGACATGCCACCGTACACTTTATTGGATTTTAATGGGACTTGTACACATGGTTCTTGCATGGTTACAGCATTTTTCTATTGAACCTACGGTATCATTCCGGTTAACGGGGCTTCCGGATAATAGCGGTGAAAGCCGTTTTTCTATTGCAATGCAATGCCGGAGAAATACCCGACACTAAATGGCAGGAGAGTAATATTATACAAATATTGAATGCCTGAGAGTGCAATAGTACAAAATATATCATGAGGTCAAATTTGGACTTTTCTATTTCACGAGGCGTAGCCGAGTGAAATGGATCAGTCCAAATTTGACCGAATGATATATATTTTGTACTATTGCATGTGCATAGGCATTCAATATTTGTTTCATATCATGATATCACACAGGTTTGGTTTATGCCGTGCAATTGAAAATAATTTTTGCACGGCTCAAATCACTGCAATCATGATATAAAACTGACTATACAATTTTATATAACGAGAAATGAATTAAAATGGCATCTAATGAAATATTCTATTCAATAGACAAAATTAAACAATTTTATTGGATAATATAACTAATCAATTTGTTCATATTTTGATAGGTATATAAAAAGGTGTAAATCTATTATAAATTCTGTAGGCCTTCATCATTTCTATATACATGTATATTGACACAACATTTCATATCCTGTAAATTATTGCATGGCATAATTAACAATATTAATAAGTTCAAGTAAAAATAAACATGTCAGTGGACAGAAGGCGTATTACTGCACGTTGCTAGTGTTGTGACTTGCAATAGCATTTCACTAAATACAACTGCCGGCCATCCCTATTTTAACTGGCTTGCGCACTGAGGCGGAACGATACAGTTTTCTATTGCAGGCCAACCGGTATTTCACCGCTAAAAATCCTACTTTTTGAAGGATAAATGCCGGGGAAATCTTCACCGCCATTCTCGGGCAAATGCCAGAGAAGGTGATTTTCTATTGAGCCTTTTTAATCCCTTTCCCGGTATTTAACCGGTTAATGGCTTCAATAGAAAAACGCTGGTAGAGTCACATCAGGGAGTTTATTATAATTATGGGAGATGAATCTACTATACCTTGCCAATAAAAAAAGGAGCTTCAGCGCAAATTTGCAATTCAAGGTCACAAGGTTAATTGTATGTTATAAATGGCGCAACAAACACAGGGATTCCTCTGCGCAAGATTCTGCGCATGGTTGCAGATTTGATTGACAGAATGCTATCTTAACGTCAGAAGACCCCGCCTATGCTACCTTAATGACTACCAAATATGGTCAAAAAAAGGCTTCAGCTAAAACAATAGAGACGGGTCCTAGTCACATGTATGGGCCCGGCCCCTGCGTGAGTGGGGTCCAAGTCATTTAGGGGTCGAGTCAACTCTTTGACCTTGCGGTCTCCCGCAAAGTATTTTTATATACTAAAATTGCTACACAAAATATATGAATTGCTACACAAAATGAAATGTGTGTAGCACTTTTTGCTACACAACATAAAATTCTTGAGGCGAATGCTGTTCTTGAAAGGGTTCTTCAGGTGACTGTTTCAAGAACCACTGACCCAAGACTGGAGATTATACTGTGTGCATTTCAAATTTATGAAAAAAGGCAGCTATTGCAGATATGACTTTCTTGCGCTTACATGTCGATATATTTCATTAGAGATGATGCATCAGTGTAGGTATGATATGATATTTCAGGGCTACTCATGATACACACACAGTCAAACTTTTACCATCCTTATTCTTAATTTCAGAATCAACTGCAGAGTATGCAAGAAAGTTGCGCGATTATGGTACAATCCGGAATGCTATACAGGATGGATGGGGAAATTACACGGGTAGAAATGCTTTACAAGTCATGTTATTAAGAGCCTTGGATGTTTGCGATAACTACAGGGATTATTTGAGTTTACCCAGATACGATGAGCCCCTGAGGGTCAACAATGTTGGAGGTGATGTTACTAAATATAGTGGAGCTTTCCGCTGTAATTATCTTCAATTTGATGACTATAAATTTAATTTTGATGATCTAAATCCAAAAGAAAAGGAGGAGCAGAAGAGATACATTCGAGAATCATGGGATTCGTTTGAAATAGTTGCAGGTCAAAGCTATACACCAGATGTACACTTATTCAAATTGAACTCCACAGAAAATCCCTTTGAAATGGACACGGTTCTTACAGTTCAGTTATCAAAAGTAGATGTTATAGGCTCACAAGAAATAAAACAAGCATGGAAACAATCCCTGATTGGCCTGCAGTATTCCAACTATACATTTGCTTTGATAATGTCACCGTACTCGGCTCAGTTGATGAAAGTAGAAATTCTTGATGATGACAATTCAATTTTTACACATGAGAAAAAGTATTCTTTTGAAAACTGTCTATCAAAGATGTATCGTGATGAAGCTCTGGAAGAGCTTTTCGGCGATCTTGTGAAAATTGTATGGAACAGAACCATAAATCTTAGGTAATAAACTAATCTAATTTACTTAGTCCTGCATGCTGGGGAGAAGTTTTTGAACTGAATACTTCAAATGTACATACATTGTGGATCAAGATTCAAGTGACGGCCGTGTATAAGCCGTACCGGCTCTTGTCAGCTCATAAATCAACAGATAAGCCGCGGTTTATATTTCTGCGAATATTTGTTTATCAAGGATATATACTTATCACATAGTGTACACCTGGTGAGTCATAATAAACGTTAACACAACGTATTCATTTAATAAAGGTTATTACCGTACTAAGGCTTCAAAATTGGTTAAAAACACACAATTTAGCTATTCTTATTCATGTATATTAATGTCTTCAAAACAGACTGAGAACACATATGTGATGACTTACCCCAAAAAGGAGGACTTTGCGACAGAAAACTTTTCAAGATAGATGTGAAAATAGGCAGCAAAAAAAAATAGAAGAATTTCCAGTAGATTTTCTGTTGTAACATTTGAACGCCTTGATCAATTTCAACAAGTAAGGTGTCATTTTAAAGCTTAGAAAATGCTGTAACAGATGAAATGATAAAATCAAAATTGATATCGTCTTCAAACTGAAGTTCAAAGTCCCCCCTTTTGGGATGAGCCATCACATATATCCGAAGGGAACTAAACCTGATATTGAATGTTTTGTCATTGTAGAAAACAAAAATAAGCATGAAGATCACCCGTTGTTTATTTCATTTCGGCTATATCTAGGACCACTTTCTGAAGAATCGCCCTGATGAGGTTTTCAAAGCCCTTGAGGGTCTTTGTAATTTGTTTTTCACACAATTTAATTCAGCTAATTAACTATGATGTTAATTTTCATTATGATTTAACATTTTTTCTGAGTTAAGGGGCCTGTTAAGGCTTATATTTTGACTTTCTTTTTTGGCTTATAATTCTAAAAATATTAAGTTACAGTAAAGAAAAGTATACATTTCTAGAAAGGAAATTTGACAAGGAATTTACTTACGCTATTGGTTTGGTTCAAAAATGACCATATTTGGAAAAAATAGCAAAAAACAGTGATTTTGCTTAAACATTTTTCGGGAAAAGTAACTAAAAAAATTGTTACTGCCATTTTATCACATATCGTTTTTGGAAACTGTACAAAATTATCTAGGATCGCATTTTTTATTTTTTCAAATAAAACCGAATTTTTCGAAATATAATGAAAACCATGTTAAGTGTGCCGTTTCCAACATTAATCTGCATCAATTTTGATAGAAATTAATGAATATCTTTGATTTTAGGGCCTTAAATTAAAAAATGAGAAATGCGATCTTAGATTTTGATATACTGTACATCAATGGTTGACAAAGCTTTTCTTGTACTTTAGTTTTTTTAGTTACGTTTCCCTAAAAAGTGACGTTTTTTCAGAACTGAAAAGGAGAAATCCCATGTTTAATGAAGAAATTGCACATTTTGACCTAAAACCCATGAATTTTGAGGTCTAAACCTTTGGTATCGGAAATGAAAACTTATTATGTAACTAGTATTATTGGTAAGTATTGTGCTCAACTTTCAGATTCAATTTTAAGCTCCCTATTTTATAAATATTGAAAGAAATCTAAAATACCAATGTTCAATTATTTGGTCTTTGTTTACAACATTGACAAATTGATTGCGTGATTTTAACAAATGTGCTCATGCAAGAACATAACGCAACGCGTTCACCCGCGCACGCAGTACTTGTTGCCGCACAAAAAGGAATGCACATCAAAACACGCAACCTAAATGCAAAATATATCTATGCCCGTATTTTCCCGCCAACAGCCACATGTTTTTTTTACTGTAAAATGTCAAAATAATCTGTTAATTTTACCTATAAATAAGTTTAAAAGGTTTGTTTTGTAGATTTTATTGTATGCAATAAAAGGTAACATGCTGAAGTATCAGAAAGGGCCCCTTAATGAGGCCATATCAGTCATTGTTTTTGTCATTTTCAAAGCCCATTAGGGTTTTTTGTCTCGCCTGAAAATTTTCAGGAAGAGACTTAGCATTCTAATTTTCTGTCCACCGTCCGCCATCCACAAATTTTGTCCGGAGCAAATCTCGGAAACCGCATACCGTACGTTAATGATATTTGGTGATCCAGCAACAATTTCGGCGCAAAATATGCTAATAAAGTACCTAATTTGCATAATGCATAAAATGGTTTAAATGGCATATTTTACAAACCGTGCACCCTACATTCATGAAATTTGAGGGGTAGGTGAGGATAGAGCTGCGCTTGTGCCAGCTGCAATTTGAGC
>JXSR01S014514.1:77319-88448 GCA_000969725.1 Ophiothrix spiculata | reverse complement strand
GATATTAAACGTATATACACATATTTTTATCCACTCTCAAATATCAGGTGTTATCTTGTTCCTCTGTAAAGCGCAAAATATTTTATAACACTGTTATTTTAAGTGATAACCGATTTTGATGTAAATTTCAAACAAACAAGATAATAGATAATAACTTGATTTCCCATTACACTTAATTCTTCCATCTTTGATGAGCTAATTGAGAAATATTGTGTTGATTTCGCACACATAATGGTTTTTATTCTCTTCTGCTGTATATATTACTTCATGTCACTTTTGGATGTTCAATATTTGCAATAGAAATGTGTGAATCAATGGATTATGAAGTAGCTACTCAGTTTTCAAAGATGATTTCTGTTATGGAAAAACTAAAATCGAATAAGGGTACTCGATAGAAAGTATAATATTTGCGAGTGTCCAACTGTGTTTGCTTATGTGGATATACAGGGTGTGCCAATAAAAACGCAAGATTGGAAAACAAAAATATTAAAAATATAAGCTGGACAGTTTTCTCATCAAATTATCAATGATATTAAAATAAAGATTATCCCCTTCATTATGCGCTTTGTTTCACTCAATTCGGATATTCCTGTTCGGAGATACAGCATTTTAAAAATGGAGCACAAATTTCAATCTGGTCCGATTTGTGATCATCGGATGAGTTAAGTAAGTAAACCCAGGTTGATATGCATCCCAGATATTAGCCCCCTTAAAACTGATTTTAGCCCGTTTAAACTAATTTCAAAATTATTTGTGGCTCAAAGATATCACTAGTCAATTATTTTCATTGCAAAGAAAACAGTTGATCGATTTGAAGAATGATTTATAAGCAGTTATTAAGCCACTAGTTTTAGCAGTCTCAACTTTCCTGGCTTTAGTTGTGGTACTTCAGTCAGTGTCAGCTCTAAAATAAAACAAATCAATTAAGGGCTTTCGTATAACCTCTTATTATAAAAAGAATAGATAATATGCGAGACTCTGAGGCAGTAGCTGCAATTGTAATTTTGAGGGAAAATGACAATGCGCATCAAGATAAATTTTAAAAATCAAGAACCAGACAATGTTATTGTTAGACATTCAGATACAGACTTAAACATTCCGGTTTGGATAAACTTTGAACATGAAATTTTGAATAGAAAACAAATGAAATTAATATTTCTTACAATTGTAACAATTATTTTGACATTCTTATTGACTTGATTGGATACTTTTAATGAGGTTTTGATATGACCCTAAACAAAAAATGCAAGAACGTGATGGAAGTTTTCATCTAGAGATGAAGTAACTTTTTATTAAATGTTTTGATTGCAACGTACCTTTTGTTATTGAACATGTTGAACATGGGATTGAGATCATGAAATCGGACCAACCCAATTTGTAAGGGCTTCACAGAACTTGTAATAACTTTATAATTAAATATTCAAATTTTACGAAACAAAACGCTGCTTGAAGCTGAGAGAATGTACAATAACATTTGATACTTGTTTTTATTACATGTAGCCTAATTCTCTCAGAAAAAAATCACCAACAATATTGCGTTTTATTGGCACACACTGTATGCATCATTTAAGAACGGATTCACCTAGTTTACGTATCTTCAAATCACCATATCTTTTATTAGTATTTGATATATAACAGTACTTTGATATGTTACAAAAGACATTATATTTTAAACAGAATCATTATATTCAACTTTTATTTAAATATTTATGTCCCGTCAGAAATAGCAATTTTCACTTGAACCTTCATATATTCACATCTTTTGTTAATAATATTTCCATATTATGTAATTATATATCAATAATTGCTATTTAACAATTTACAGACACTTTTTTGAATCCTTATAAAGGTAAACAAGAGAACAGTAAGTTTATATTAAGCTTTAACATCCGTAATAACGTTAGTAAAATTAGTGTAAAAAGTAACAAACGATTTCGGTCAAAATGATTGTTATATTTTTGAAAATTATGTAAACGGGCATATACATTGAAATATGTCATAATAAAGTAAGTAAACTGCTATTCTAAATAAATAAAGAAGTGATATTTCTTTCAATGATAATGTAGTCTGTTTGACATGTTTGAATTCAAAAACATAGAATGGTTTGAATGCATCTATCACTTAACTCGTTTAAACCCAATCAATTGAAAAAGATGTTTAAACATTTTCATAGGAATTGCTTATCAAGTTAGATTTACTTCAAATATAAAAAAAACTTAGAAATGTTTTTGAAAATCTGAATCCTTTTGTAAACAAATATTTTCTTGCCGATCAACAGTGTTATGGTTTTGCATCTAGGTTAATCAATATGGGTTAGCAATGTCACTGCTGATACATTTAAGCGGATATTAAGTTTCACTCTTATCTGATATTTCTATGCAGAAATCGGAATGCGATGAAAACCATACATTCAAAGCATCATTTTAACTATCGTATTTTCTGACTAGCAAACCTTTTGACTAGCGGGTTGTTATTTCAACAAGCTGCAAGTAAGGTGTCATTTTAAAGCTTTAAGGGGCAATTCATGATCAACTTTTTACCCCTAAGGTCATCCATATCAATTTTATTTTAGCTAGAAAGAATCCTTAATTGGTATACGTCACAATCCCCAAACCATTCTTTCAAATGTGTTTGCATTTTTGAGAAAATGTGTCCGTTTCTAATTACTGTCGGGACTCCGAGAGTATAGCACAGTCGCCTATAATGGGGCTTTTTAAAAATGCTGAAAAGCTTGTAACTTGAACACAAATGGTCGGAGTCAAGTGAAAATTTTCAGGATGCATGTATGTTGTATTAAGCTAGAAAAGAGGGGAGTTGGTCGACACATCAGAATCATGAATTGCATCTTTAACCAGGGTGCAATAATTATTGGACATTTTGGATGAAAAAATTTCATTTTTATGTGATTGTGTTTTTTGAATACCTAAACCCCTAAAGAACATCCCTTGTAAGGGTGACCACACTTAAAATACACACAGCTCATTTTACAGGAGGGTTCAAATCTGAGTTTGTATGGCAAGGTATAGGAAAACCAAAACAAAAAGGTATAGGAAAACAAAAAAACGTTTTTAAAAGTTAAGCATACAGTTTTATTAATTGGTTTCATGTGTAAAATTTGGTATCAGTAGAAAGATATAATGAGGTACAAAGCATTCCCTCATATGTATTCTTTAACATTAAGGGTTATAGACATCCATTAGGGATTGGCATGAACGAAAAAATGTTTTTAATGTTTTCGGGAAGGCAAACATGTTTTTCATTCGATGACTATGAAAACAAGCGGAAAAAATCACGTGAAATGTGTTTTTTAGGTCTTAACCTCAAAAACCCGGGCGGTTTGTTTACACTGTCGCTATGCTTTTGACATAAATCAATTCGACTTCTGACAGAAATCACTGACCTCAAATATTATTACAGGCAATTGTATAATTTGTGCCAAATACAATCATCATCAGCTTTTATGCACGAATGATCAACCAATATCCTCCAGAGGATGGGGGGGTGTACTCATATTGACATGGTATACGTAATTACGTATTATATTTTGGATTGGGTCAAAAAATTGACCAATCCCTTGATACACCAAATCTCTAAATGTTGACTCAAATTTAAAAAATCTCCTTTTTTCTGCCCAAATTTGCTATATTTCGGCAACATTTTCAAATATTTTGAGAAGAAATGTCTAAATTTGCGGCATTTGGCGCTTTTAAGTATTTTATCAAAAAACGACCTACATTTACTTGTTTTCGTGCTTTATGTATTCTTTTGGTGGTCATTTAGGGAATTCTTGTGGACCTTTTTTGTACATTGTCAAATTTGGGGAGGGGGTGTGTGACGCCCCACCTGCACCGCATCCCCTGGCTACGGGCTTGGTTGTAGCCTTCCATTTTCAGTTGGCCTGAGCGCATTTTTTTTCTTTGCGTATTTGACATGGCAAACATGATTGTAATACTATGAAAATTACAAAATTGCATAAAAGTTATCACAAACATGTTTTTAACCCAATTACTGACTCCCGAACCCGCCGAGGGGGGGGGGGGGAACTCCATTTTGGTCTGAACGGGGGTGTGCAGCTCGAACCGTGGAACCCATTATGGCCTACATATCTTTAAGGGTAATTTTTGTATTAGGCCTATAAGCTGAAACGTCACTGGCTGATATAGTCTCAGGAGTAGCACTAGGGTAATAATGGAGGATTGGGGAGGGGTAAGATGAAGGTAACATATGAACCCACAGTAGGGCTTGTGGGCTAATATCATGGGCAAGTCCCAAGAAACAAAAGCGGCATAAGAACTTCATACCTCAAGAACCCCGGGGGTGGGTTCTGAGTTAATGAAGCTTCATGAGGAGGAATAAAAATTATAAAAAATTGACAGATTTTCGTTTTCTTTTTGACGTCTGGCGAGGGATGCAAGTGTAGAAAAAGCCTCTAACTGGAGGGGGTAAATATCCCTTTTATAACCCCTCCCCCAGTGTTGCTTGCTTTAAAAGGTGATTTCTTGGGGCCAGGGCAAATATCTTCAACTGATGGGCTCACAGAAATCACTTTCAATGGCACTCGGGTCATAATTAACATCTTTCATTTATGGGAAGGGGGATGGACACCCCCTCCCGCACTCATTCCACCCTCGTCATTTCGTGATTCGCATTTCACGACTCACATGGTTGCCTTGCAGCCATTTGGCACGCAAACAGATCGTTAAATAAAATTTACCCCTGCTGAAAAATAATTGAGAACCCCTGTGATATAGAACCATGCAAAGAGCAAAGGAAGATGAGTAATCATACCGTGGTACTTGGGTGTGAATAAAATAAGCCCATTTGATTAAATTACTATTAATTTTAAAATGCCCGATTTAAATAGTTAACCCATACCAGGTTAAGTTGGGATCTCGGCGGTCCAAGAGCTACCAAGATTCGGATTCTGTATTCACATACAGTTCAATTAGGATGGACCATGTTATAGAAAATGTCTGGAACTCCATCTTTGAACACATTGAATCTAGTACTATGGTATCTTTAGTAAAACGTTTTGCGTTGGCGATGTGAATCCGGACCTCAGTCCAGACGTTGTCAATCTATGCCCTATATAGAGTGAAAATTGAATGTATTAAAAATTATTTTTCAAACTTTGGCACTACTAAATTGTCGGCCGTGACCCTTTTGTCCTAAAACTGAATAAAATAGAATAACGCAAATATGATCTGCACAGTGTATTAAATATTTTCAAATTATATTAGATTGCAATTTTTAAAATTTTGACCACCAAATCCCTAAATTTTGCTAAAAAGTTGCCAATTGGCAAAACAAAAGTTGCCAATTGGCGACTCTCAAAATGAAATGTTAAAATATTCTTGCCAAAATATTTGATACCAGCAAAAGTTGCCAATTGGCAACTTTTATGAGAATATTTTGGCAAGGACAAGAAAATAGGAATTTGATCAAAGTTGCCAATTGGCTACTTTTTTCACAAAAGTAACAATTTGATCAGCCAAAATGTATTTTGATCAAAGTTGCCAATTGGCAACTCCCAAAGTCGCCAATTGACAACTTTTTGTGCAAATTTGGACAGACAAAAATTGAATTTTGCTATTTAATACGATTTAAAAATATATAATACACTGATTCATTAAAACAATAAATCAATTAAACAAAAACCAAGTAATTGTTCTAATCATAACTCGCCAATTGGTCCAACAGTAAACTCGCCGCCCGATAACTCGGCAACTAACCATTCCATCATAAATTATAATCGCTATGACCCGTTCACTCACAAGGTCATTCGACAATAGCCGATTGCCACTAACTGTCATCAAGTTATTTGTTACGGCGTAAGTATAAAACCATTGCCCCGCTTAGAACCGCATATTGATATAAATGTGGATACAAACAGGCGTTTTTTAGCAATTTAAACCTTCACATTGGGCCACTAAATTGGCTGGCAACACTGATGTCAACTCCTGGCCTGGCCTGGGAAGAAATACAACATGCAGTTTGTCGGGATTTTCAAAGGAATTTTCCAATTAATATGGATAACAGAAGGTGATGTAAGTACAGAATGCAGCGAAATTTATGTACGTTTGTTACACATGTAAAGAGGCAGTTGTTACGCGTATACGGCTCTAGGTCGTGAGCAAGACCCTAAACTGGTTCATTATTGTCTAAAAGCTTGTATAACGCTATTTTAGAAAATCTCTTGGAAAATGAGACTTCGTATGGCAAAATGATTTGGTTTATCACGTTCCGCTTTTTGCAATTCAATATAAAGGGTATATGTGTTTAGCGGAATAAGGTAGGCACTAGTTTTCGTTCAAAACAATTATTTTTATAAAAAATGTAGGCCTCATTTGGAGTGATTTCAACGACGGAAAATACGGGTGTATAAAAACATGGTGTCGCTTAGGTTGACGTTGTGCTCATGAGTGTTTATTGCCAATAGAAATTAAAAGTAACATACATAATTCAATTATCAATGTTTCTAATTCACCCTGCCAAAATTGGCAAGAAATCAGATGATCCAAACCGATGAAATTTTGACATTTTTATGAAAAGGGCATTGACAAAAAGTGTCCATTCAGAGTAAAAGACATTTTGGACCCTTTCCTGTGTTAAAAGTGAAAGGTTAGGTCAAAATTAATAAATTTGGAACTTTACTCTGTCCAACACATATAAAATGTGGAGGATCTACAAAGTATTTGAAGACAAAAATGGTGTGTAAACTTTGCAGATGCCATCAATTTTAGGCCAATTTTAGCTCCAAGGGACCGTACCCTTAAATGCGGTAAATAACCCATGCAATACATACAAAGGCAGTAACGATAGGAATAAGATAATAACATGAAATCAGCCACACAAAGGAACACGTTGTGAATGGCGATTCGAAAGATATCGCTCAAATTTTTAAACTCGTTAAGCGTAAATACATATTTTTCAAAATGTAACTTAATTATATTGATTGTTCACCCAAAGAAGGAGAAACCAGACAAAGAAAAGCCAGGAAATTATATATGATAATATTGATAAAGTCATCCTCGGAGAGTAAAGCGATATATTCATCATTTACTTACGTAAAGCAACACCTCTAAATATTGTATAATACCCGAGACGTTTGAGATTTCTTTAAACTTGTCACAACTACAGAAATAATGAAACGTAAACGTAGCATCCCAATTAGGTACTCGTGGGAAATTGTAGTATTATTTTACTTCGTCAGTAACTGCAGTAATTCCTATTTGCATATCCCTTCACACAGATATATCATAAATTATTGACGGTAAGCCACACATCCGGTTACAATACTTAAAACTTGTATTATTTTCATAAAAATAGATCATAACAGTAGAAATATTTGCATAGTTTAAATCAAAATATGAATGAACTGGATAAAAATGATAAATATAATACTCGTGCATATGATTTTACTAGTATGAAAATAAAAGTAGAAAAGTACTATAAATGTTATTCTTATATTATAAAAATGCATTGTATTTCACCTTACCATTTTAATTTATAATATCTTACGTGAAGAAAATAATATTGAAATCCCAATCCAGTTATAAAACAAGATATTACAGAAAATCGTTTTCCCTTTTTAAATCAAACGAGGGGCATCCAATATAATGTAAATGCAGAATAATAAACTGTACATTTGAAAGGTAATATTTATTTTTTCTATTTAAAAATCATCTGTCACTGTAGCAACATACTGTTTTATATTTAAGAATAATTTGTCACTGTAGTAACATATTGTTTTATAAACAAAAGAGATATCAAAATGTAAAAATTCAAATGATTCCTAAATATCCTAGTTCAAAAACAAACAATCTAACAAGCAAACAAAAAACCTACAAAAAACTCAAATAATAAAAAGACAATTTGTGTTTGCTAAAAGTGCATTCCTATTCTTTTAAAAATGGTGTCGAGAGCATTTTGGTTAGCAGTCAATACTTTTCTTCGCCAATCATTTTACTCTTAATAAGAACGACATCAGAATCATGTAACCATTTGAGATTGATGTAGTTTTGTTCCTTTTATTTGATCGAAGACTTTCACGCATTTCAATATATTGTCAAAAAAAACAACAAGATGGAATTGGAAATTACTAAATCTGCATTAAAATGTGTCTCTCCGTTTTGCATTCCAATCTGGGACACTTCCATATGTCCGTGGCACAGCGATATTTGCCTATTGACGACGTACCAAAATACTCTTCTGCTTACTGGAGCAAACAACAATCAAAACCAACGGTATAGCTCACTCCGAACAGATTTGCTTGTCTAACCTTGGTATCGCGTCCCTCGGTTAGCGCTTGGCAAGTCGCTCGGGGGGAGGGGAAGTCACATTTTGGAGGTGACGCATATGTAAGGCATAACCCTCCACCCCTTTCAGAATCGCTGACACCCAAAGACCCATTATTTTATAATTGCATGTGCTCTCATCCAAAGACCCCATAAATCTTTATATTTTTCTCTCACAGAGTGATGCCAAATTGCACTCACCGAATATCAAAAATCGTGCTCTCTCACAATGATCCCTCGGTTTATGACCATTAAGACCTCATATATTTGTATTTTTCTCTCAACGAATGCCAATTATAATCAAGCTCTTGCCCAATGACCCTTCATTGTTTGAGCATGTGCACTCATCGCATGCCCCAGCCTATCGGAGCGCGATCCTTACACCTGCATCCATTTCAAATATGACTGCCCCTCCCGAACAAAATAAAACATGCGTCCGATTTCACGGGTCTGATTTACTACAATAAGTTTGTATAGTAATTACTCGTCCACTCACAAATTCATTCTTGTAGTAATCCAGAGGATGATTTATAGCTTCCCATAAATACACAGTAACAGCTTAGTGGACATGAATAAACTAATTGAATGTTCAGCGACGTCAAATTAGCACTGTATGGGAAAGATGCTAAATTGCATGCTAAATTGAACTGCATTATGGGAGTTGCCCCGGTGCATAACGGTGATGCTCTGCAGTTACTTGAAATTCCGAAAAAGGCGTTGAAAGTCCCGTTATATTCGAGCAAAGTTGGTAAAGCCAGAGATGAGTTGGCATTTGCCATAGCTCCAAACGTGTTTGTTAAAGTATAGTCCACACTAGAAAACTAGCAGATTGTGCCACAAAACTAGCAAAAAAATACTATTTCAGTTCAAAAACGTGATTTCATTTTTCATAAAAAATAATCATTCGACAAAAACCCATGTTTCAAAGAGTCAGAATTCACTCAAATTTCGGTCGATTGTCATTATTTAGTAAACTGTGATCAAGATGTATGAATAAATACGAAGTGTTCGTTTTACTCAAGGAAACAATCGGAAGGCCACAAACTCATCGGATGTCGCCGTGAATGCTCGACAAACTCCGGATAAGCACCAGACCTAGAAATTATTGCAAGGTTTGCCGACAGGTATATTGGCTGTTTGAATATCGCTGTGCGTGGTGATATTTAAATTACATACATCTTTCAGTGTCTTTCTAATAACGTTTTGCGCTCAAGACTTTATATTGTTTTTTAAGAAGATTTTGAAATAACCAAAGTTAAAATATCTCTAATTACAAACTAAAAAAGACACAAACATAATTTGTCAAAAAGATTTAGACATTTTGAAGTTTAAATCAATTCTACCAGTAGAATGTGATACAACAAATTAAGTAATTTTAACTGTCAGAGACGTCTTATTTGTCTGTGAGGTTGTGTTGAAATTATTGTAACAGAATACCGCTGTTAACTACATTTGCCTGTCACATATGTAAACGACAATGATTAGGATTTCAATAGTTGATAAATTCTTGGCTTATTACAAATGTTCAACTGCAGGGAAAGCTCTAAATATTCAGTGTCCCTACTAAACAAATTGGAAACCACAAGTAGCTTTATCATTAGGTTAAATTGCAAATCAGTCAAACTGCGATATTATGTACTTATTAAAAAATCAATTTATCAGCCTTATTTAAATGAAAAATAATCAAAACATGATATTGAAGATCGAAAATAAAAACTTACTATAAAAGTAACAAGCCAAAAACAACGCTAGTGACAACGGGAAAACCCAATTAACCTGGTTATCTTTAATCGAACGAACATTAACCAAATAAAACCAAAAATCAACCTAAAAGTAGGAAAATGTTCGACTGACCACATTTTCTTCCATTCAAAAATATCACTGCTTTATGACCAAAAATCAAGATATCGGACCAGACAAATATATACATACATCCAAATATTTGGCAAAACATAACTGTTGTTATATATAGTTCACCAACTCATCGTATCTTCTTATACGGTACGGGAGCGCGCCGTTGTTGATTTCTGATGAATTCACAGTTGATATTTATTCACACGTTTTCATGATGATTTTCGTTGTTGAAAGGTATTCAAACACGTTATAGAGTTGTTCATTCTGTAAGATTTTTCAAGCTAACGGGCAACATTCATTCGTCTACCTACCAGGTACAGCTACCAACCCAACAAAGTGTATGCAGCGACAGTTTTCAGTGAGTTTTACGATGAGATATGATGAGCTGATAGATCAAAAACAGTAAGTAATGAAGCAGTTACCTTATTATTAGACAAGTGAATAGAAGTGTATAGTAAATTGCCTAATGCTAAGTGTAACTTAGTAAATTCTTTGAATCCTGCCCTGGATTTTGAATGAGCTTGAGTTGTCTTCAACAAGTTCAAGGGCATAATGCTGCATACCTGGAAGGTATCGAAAGTTCATTCGAATTGAAGGTCAAGAACATGTAACATTTTGGTAACGTTTGTGACATTTGAGATTGGAATGACCCCAATGAGTTCAAGACCTGATAAATATTTAGGATGAGTGACCTGATTAGATAATTCATGAGAAAAGAAAATTCAGGTCTGAAAAGTACTTTAACCCCGAAATTGTAGTACTACAACGGGAACTTAAAAACAATGCTATGAAACGATTGGCATCAAAAATTAACGAAAACTAAGACTGCCGATCAAGTAGATCATTATTTAACAAGAGTTATTGATAATTTTCTGTATATAAGGTGTTAAATAATCGAAAAATTCCAGTCATTAGAATTAACCCTTGTCTTACCAACGTATTTTTTGTAACGTTTGTTATCAAGGGGGGGGGGGGGGG
>JXSR01S014514.1:0-19565 GCA_000969725.1 Ophiothrix spiculata | reverse complement strand
AAATGTGGGTTGAGTGGCTTAGTTTTGTTCTAGATATTTACTTTGGATGTTTGTCAACAAATATTAATACAAAAATCTCAGTTTTTCTCTAATATAAGCTCATATTTGGTCATTTTCCCTCTAAATTGAGAGGTGCAAAAAGGAAAAATCAAGCTGCTTAACACCAATTCAAATGCTTGTCAAATGATAGAAAATATCAGTGTTTTTCAGAAAATCAGTGGTTTTATTGCATTTTCACACTATAAATGTTACATTTTGGGGTAAAAAAGACACAATATTTGCATGTAAAACAATAGGAATACCAATTAGTGCTGTGCAAAATTAAGTGAATTTTGAGTCATTTCGCCCCGTTTCACCCCATGCTCATTTACAAGTATACCGGGCTGTTTGGAGTACGGTAAGACACAAATATGTTTGTTTTGATTGAATTTATCAATTTTAAGACTGCATTTCCAGTCAATTTTGATGGATTTGTGTGAAATCGGGCTTTTTTAAACATGTTTTAGTCACCGTGTAAATTTGCAAAATGTAAGCTTAACTCTGTAGCACTGTCACACTACCATGATGCAGCCAGGGCATACTGGAAAGGCTTTTTGTGTGTTTTGATGCATTTTGGTGAATTTTAACTCAACATATGATGAAATTTGCTTTCGATGGAGTACCAAATGTAGCATGAAAGTGCCGTTGTTTGAAATCTGACTGACCTGGCCCTGACCTGGCCTGGGGTCTGGGCAGGCTCATGATTGTTTTGTACATTTCATTTTATTTATTATTTTCCTCTTTTTGTTTCCCTTTCTTTCTTGACAAGCTTTATCAAACATGACAATAATCATTCTACCATCGCTTGCAAAACAGGATTTCGACCTCAACGCGAAATGGTCTCGGCTGTTGGCGTTGGAATGGGGAGATAAAGAACTGGCTCAAACTACGAACTTCTTTAATTTGATAACAGGTAAAGAATTGAGATGTGTTCATGCTCATAGAGCTTCATAAATGTAACATTGCTTTTAGAATCATTTCTTGTGAACGTTTAAATTTTGATTTTTCAATGATTCCAAAGTAGATTAATGCTGCTATCTTCATAAGATGGCATCTTTCAAGGTTCTATAAAATGGTATGATTTTATCAAGAGATCCATGAACTTGCTTTATATGTGAAGGGGGTCAACAATTAATACAAATTTAGTCATTTTATGCATATTTAGGTAAATTAAGATTCCGCAGCACTAATTGATCTACCCCGCACCACCCTATGGCACACGGGGGTTGACATTACACGACGCACCCGTTGCACTAAAGTGTCTCAAAAGTAGTTGAAATGTGGGTTGAGTGGCTTAGTTTTGTTCTAGATATTTACTTTGGATGTCTGTCAACAAATATTGATTCGAAAATCTCAGTTTTTCTTCATTTTCCCTCTAAATTGAGAGGTGCAAAAATGGTCTAGAAATCATCCAGAACACGAGCTGCCGTTTAACATGTTAAATATGTACGGTAGTGTAGGGAAAAATCGAGCAGCTTAACCCCACTTCAAATGCTTGTCAAATGATAGAAAATCTCATTGTTTTTCAGAAAATCAGTGGTTTTATTGCATTTTCACACCATAAATGTTACATTTTGGGGTAAAAAAGACACAATATTTGCATGTAAAACAATAGGACCACCAATTAGTGCTGTGCAACCCAATACGAGGGGATATCAAAAAGTGTTAAAGATCACCAAGAAGAAATAGGTCTACAGCTAGGAGCATATTTTTATTATGTGATTTTAAGTCTTCTTTAACAGCCATCTGGCAAAGTAACATATTTCTCTCGCTTAAATCCTACGGTCCACTGATTGATTTTGTAGATGTCGTCTTTAAACCAAAAAAATTCCTCATTGGATTTTGCTCAAATTAACATTTTCAGGTCGGCCATGCTTTATTACGTCATTATGACGTCATTTTTGCCGATTCAATGGAGTGAAGAAGCTCATACTTTGGTATTAAACATTTAAACTTTGAGAGTGTTATCATAGAATTACTGGGCTATAAGCCTTCACCTGGCTTTTGTGAGATTTTGGTCCCAAATTATGCTCCTGGAGGAGATGCAGCAGTATCTTGCAAAATGGCATTGATAAAGAAACAAGTATTAAACTAGATGTATCTAATACATACTCCGGGAGCATGTTTAAATGTTGTCTAGTAGGGTAAAATTGCATTGATAAAGAAGCAAATAACTATATAGATGTCTCTAACACATGCTCCGGGAGGATGTTTAGAAGCCCTTCACCTGCAGGTATTTAATTACGCAATGTTATCTTTGATTTCTCCATGCAGTTCATGGACAGCGGAAGTAGGGTGCTGATATTTAACGACACCTGTATAGAAAGTACAAGTGCCATTGATATCATTTTTGCACCATAATGTACATAAGAACAAGTGATCATCCTGACAAAAGTTCAACCATATTGCTCTTTGGTGATCTTTAAAACTTTTGATACTCCTTCTTACAAAGGCATTAACTATAGAAATACGATAATAACATGAAAGCCACCAAAATATACTTTGCACCACATTACGAGGTTAGACACACCACATTTAGAGCATAATCGATTCAAACAATTCCTACCTACTATTGAAGTTCATATTAAACAGAATAAACTCTTAATCTTTCGAAAATCAGTGCGGTAAAATAGGCATTGTAGCACTATGTATAAGGTGTTGTTACTTTGATGTTGCACCAGGTTCTATAATAACACCAACTGGTGTTAAGAATAACACCTTTATTTTGTATTCATAGTGGTGTTCCATATTATTACAAATCATTTACTCCAGCAGAAGTGTTAAAACTGTACAAAAGAACAAGCGCGAGTTTTCCAGGCAACCTGTCGAGCATCCGCAATATTTTCTCGGTAACTAAATGGAACGAAGAAAATAGAATGTTTTTGATGAGACTTTTGAGGTGTTTTTGAGAAGATTAACACTATTCCAAGGCATGACTGCAAAGAGCATGTCACTCATATTGTTCATGCGTGACTGATGAATTTTACCACCACTGTAGTTATATAATATATAACTCTATAATTCTATCAAGATCAATAAAATGTTTCATTAATACCTAGCTCTTTGCAGTGTTTATGCATTAATTGGTTCATAAAATTCAAATCATTGCTATATATTTTGCAATCTTAGGGTGAAATGACAATATATGAGCATTTTACGTAGCGTGGCCGGTATTTTATCGATTTTGAGATTCTTGCTAAAATACACAGACAATAAATGCTCATCCATAACTAATAGCGGGATGTATATACATGTACAACCTTGAATTGTGTGAATAGACTAACATGAGAATTCATGGATGTACCTACTTGATTTTATACTTGCATTTTTGTTTTGTAAATGCAGAATAATAAACTGTACATTTGTAAGGGATAATGTTGAATTTTTCTATTTAAAATTATTTGTCACTATATTAAGTTACTGTTTTATAAACAAAAGAAATATTACACTTTCAAAATTCAAATGATTCCTAAATATCCAAGTTCAAAAACAAACAATCTAACAAGCAAACAAAAATCCCCGAAATAAACTTTAAACAAGATGAGTTATAATCCAGTTAAAAAGCTTAAATTCATGTAATTTGAGTCTTCATAGCTTATTCGTTATAAGTAAGAATACATATGAAAATAATGCTTACGTAATAGAGAAAGGCCGAGTATCACAACTTTCGTGGAAAATAAAACATGCCAAGGCGATAGCCGAGGCATGTTTTGTTTTCCCGCGAAAGTTGTGATAAACGAGGCCGTTCTCTTACTTAACACCAACCTGAGACCGATCTGTTAATTGTATAATCAATTGTTTGTTGTTTGTTACACTTGAAAATTCTTACAAGTCTCTATGAATTCAATACAAGATGATTCAATACAATCAATGTTCAATTCATTTCATAAGTTGACTGTCTAATAAACATGATAAAGATGGGTTCCATGGACTCGGATGTGTGTAGTTGTACAATGTTGTACTGAGAAAATACTGGATTTATATCAATAGCAAAATAATGTTGGATATATATTTGATTTTGGTGTCTTTACTTTCATCTCGGAAACACCATTGATTCTTGTGTCGAGAGTATGTTAGCATTGTACCAGATAATGCAGATTTTGCTGAATGTTCTATTTCACCTGGGCAGAAATATGTAAGTTTGGATCGCTGTACATTTATATTTTCTTAACTCCTGGGCCTAATTTTATCTAGTAGGCCTACAGTCTTATATAAAATCATGAAATAGTTGAAATAATTAATATTTAATTTTAATTCCTCTAAACCTCGCCATAAATTACATAATTGATGGAGGTGCATCATACGTTTAAGTAAAACTGATAAGATTTCACGCATATGCTCAATAATGAGTAAACCAAAACAATGGTTATAAAATGGGGTAGAGAGGGGCGTACGTCATCCCAGAATTGTTTAAAACCAATATGACTGGTACTCATACTCGTTATTGATGATTAACAATAAGTATAATGAAAACAAAATGAAAAAAATCCTTATCAAAAGAAAAGAAGATAAGAACAAATTCAAAAGGAGAAAAAAGTAATTAGTTTGAAACCAATAAAAAATGCGTGTAATTTAAGAAAATTTGCTCTATAAAATGAACCAAAAAATAACCCTAAAATTTAAATATTCGGGATCATTTATATTTATGACAACTTCACCATTATACCTTTTCTTTTCATTTATCTTTTAAAGCTGGAACAGCTGGAATAGGCCTACTAAACTAACTTATCTGCATAAAAAATTGAATTGATTAAATAAAAATAAATTGTTATAGCCTACAAATACATGAAGAATACAACATGAACGCACGCAAGCAAATTACGCAAAAAATGAAATAACATTATTAAACATTAAAAATAAAACACAAAATAGCATTGCGCTAATCCTACATATAAATTGTCATATGGTAGGCCTACACAATAAATGCTGTAATATAAATTATGTGTCGACAAAATATTCCTTATAACATGGGCCTATAGACATGAAGCAGTTAATTTTTGATAACCTCTAATCCCCTAGCTATAAAATAATTGTCCATTGATTGAGTAGTCTTCAGCATAATATAATGTGTTTTGTTTTTCACACTTTTGTACCTTGTTGTAAATTTAATGACAATAACTAAGTCTCCATTCGTAAATAACTAGAGCTCCATTCGTGTATTATCACGAATGGAGAGTAATTGTATTAACGCTCCATTCCTACAAAATAATGGAGTGAAAACACAATAGGGTGAGGTCTCAGGTGGGTGTTAAAGTAAAGATAATTGATTGAAAACGATATTAACTATCACGTGATCAGATTGTTAGTCTCTTTCTGTTGGCCCAATATATACTTACGTACATATTTCTTTTATAAACATACACATTTCTCAATGTCGTTCAATATCTCCAAGCATAAAATAAAAAAATGAATAAAAATTGTACACACCTTATACACAGGTAAGATATGCTAATATAGTGGTATATGCATTCTATACCATATTGACATTCCGGCCAATAGGCAAATGCTGTTAATACTCACAATTAATTGTGTAGTTCGACAGGTGTCAACAACCAATGACAAGTGCAAGTAAGCAAATGAAAATAGAGTTAGACCGGTGAAACAGATAACCGGTGAAGTCTACTACATTTCCGACATGTCACCATTTTGAGATGGATGAAGTAATTCATTTGTCCTTTTTTTTTGATCAAAGGTTTTTACGCACTTATTGTTTAGAAGAAGAAAAACACCAGCAAGTATTAAATGTACCCGTTCTGATGTATAAAGTGAAATTTTAAAGGAAATTTTTGATGGATCAATTGTAGATAAAATAATATCACATTTTGGTTACCAGTCAATGTTTTTCCTCTTTCACCAATCATTTTGCTCTTACCATGAACTACATCAGAATCATGTAACCATTTGAGATTGAAGTAGTAAATGTATTTGCCCTTTTATTGATTTCTGCGGAGGCCCAAAATATCCATTAAAATGTGTCTCTCGGTTTTGCATTCGACTGTGGGGGGGGGGGGGACTTCCAAATGTCAGTAGATAGATTATTTTATTGTTTTTTTGATGTTTTTATAATTTTATAAAAAAATCAAAGAATTGTAAGTCAAAACTGTAAAAACTGACTTTTTGCAATCAACACTTTATATTGTTTTAAGGAGATTTTCAAACGACCAACAAAGTTAGTCTAAAATATCTCTTAATTACAAACTGAAAATGATACAAATATAATTTGTCGAATTGTTTCAGAAATTTTGAAATTTAAATACATTCTTCCGGGACCCGTAAAATGTTATACAACAAATCAAGTAATTTTATCTACCAGTGACGTATAATTTGTCAGTGAGATGTGTTGAAATTCTTGTGACAGAGCACCACTACACCTGCCTGTCACATACGTGAAAGACTTTAACTCCAATAATTAGGATTTCAAGAGTTGATAAATTCTTGGTTTATTACAAATGTTCAACTGCATGTAGAATTCTAAATATTTTCATTTATACTGTTTTAAGCAAGTAACGAAACAGTTATCTTTTAAGCTAAGTGAATATAGAAGAGTATAGTTAATAGCCTAAAGTATGAGGGTGTGTGTACTAAATTCTCTTGATAGCAGCGTGCAATTTTGCGCAGGTGAAAAACAAAAAGCAAAGTCCTTCGTGAAATCTTTCACATAAGTGTAAGCGGCATCATTTTGTTTTCTTAGCATGTGTTTATTCGCCGGTATGATACTGAGGACAACAGTGTAGACAAAGTAGAAGGTTAATTCAGGTCATGTTCCCTTTTAGTGATGTACAAAACATCCTGCAAATAAATCGTCTCAATGCGTTTTTCAGTCCAGTGTCCTGTTCTTGTCCTTATTATTCTCCCAGAGTATTTCCGCTTGTTTTCCCACAGTCAAGATTGAGGATTGCAAGAACTGATGAGAAATTGTTTAGAAATGAATGATGACGTCACGTGCTCTCTGCAATTTATACAAATTACTTGCCTTTTAAAATGCTGAGGTAGAAACAGGTTTGTTATAAAAGATAATAAAAGTATGTCAGTCAGGCGCGGCATAGGAGGTGCAATTGACATATGAGGCCTCAAAAGGTTCACCAAAAAAGTTGATGTAGCTTTTGAAAACTGACATGCATTAAAAAGTGTCCCGAGCGCACAGACGACTCACAATGATCTCATTTAAAATGTTGCGAAAAAGTTACTTGGTTTGGCGTTGTCTTTATAACCGATGTTCGAATTATTATTAATGTTCTTGCCTCAATGATCAGCTATCATGTTTCTTATCCGTGTAAAGCGCGAAGTTACTTGATTTTGGCGTCGGCTTTATAATCGTTATGCTTGCCCATTGATCAGTTATGATGTTTCCTATAATTCATCCGTGTAAAGCGCTTGGTAAAGTTACTTGGTTTTGGCGTGTCTTTATAATCGTTATGCGAATTATTAAGCGTTTAAGCACAACAACATTAAATATGTTGGAATGAAATTATTTAGTCTTGCATTAAACATCAAGCCCATGTTTCAGGAGAAATATATACATGTATATCAACATGATCAACTACCGTATCTAATTTCACGGGAATCACCCGTCGAATTTGGCCTATACATGATGGGCTTCTGCTGTCACAATGACACATGCTTTAAACTTATTTTAACAATATATCATATATCTGTACTCTTCCCTCCTTCCAGACATGCGCTTATTCAGAACACGAAACGAAGAGGGGGGGGGGGGGTCTTAGCAAGTTTCTGGCATTTCATAATCAAAAACTTGTTTGGCAGGTTTATTCGATGTTTTTGAGCTCTCCGTGGGCAATTTGGAGATAATTTTATTCTAAGGCCAAGCTATGACATGCAGCTAAATGTTTTTTGCTAATGCCATGCTCCGACACTTCGTCTGGAGGTTATTTGCGAAATGCTCTTCGCGATTGCGGCTATACCTTTTTGCTATTGCCATGCTCCGACACTTCGTCTGGAAGTGTTTGCGAATTGCTCTTCGCGAATGCGGTTATATCTTTTGCTTATGCCAAATGCTCCGATATTTCATCTGGAAGTTATTCGCGAAATGCTCTTCTCGAATGTGGCCAAAACTTCAATGCTAATTGTAGTATTTAGCATTTAGCAAAAACTTGTTTATAAATTCAACAATTATGCTTATAATGCTGACATCCATCAAACTTATGATTTTAATCATCTTTGCTTGGAATTGATAAATTCTGTACTGTATAATGTAAATATTGTTGAATAATTGCAACTTGAAAACATCTGACATCTGGTTGATCATGATACCCACTTGTGCACTTTTTGGTGTGAATTAAATGCTTGCTACCCAGTTGGTAAGATTGCAAAACTCGATATTTGGTTTGTCTTCATTTACTCGTCTATGTTGGGATAATAAGTTTTTATTACGCGAGCGGAAAAAAACCCATTTATCTCATCCAGCGACCTCTACCCCTTCGTTGACGGGGTCGAATATTTTTGGTAGGCTTGAATATCGTTTCGCGTTGCGTTGTTATGGTCTTGTTATTGTTAAGACCATGGTTGCCAATGAGCAGGCTCGTCGTAACAGTAAATTGCTTTCTTAAATTGGTTTAAGGCTACAGTCCCTAAATGGGTGCCATTTTTGCCAACGGCATCTTTAGTGCAACTTTTTACCTACTTACACATATCAAAATAATACAATTTTTGGCGTACATGTAATAGAGTCTCTAGTTTAAACTTTAGTAGTGATTTCACGTCCATTTTCAAGGTCAAAATTACGTCAATAAACTACTTCGAAAAATTTACACCTTTTTCGCCGAAACCTTAAAATTTTATGATGTTCGAACGATTCGCCTGTTTTCAAATTTTGACGGATTGTAGGATTGATACTTTTTATTGAATTACAAATAATATTTTATAAATGTGTTGTGTTCATTTTGAATGATAATGTAACAAACCCGCGTTGTTTTGCCCGAAAAATCGGGTGTGAATTATGACTCAGATGTCGCCCTGTTTGGGCTGTGAATAGCCTGATTTTAGTATCTACATTATCTACATTTTGTCTGATATACGCATTCGCATAATTTACTTACAAATTGAGCATTCCAATTAGGCAAAAATTGCAATTTTTATGTAAACAAAAGACAAATATGGCATTCTAATGTTTATGTTTTAGATTTTAGTTCACCATCTCAACGCTGCCTTGATAGCTCAGCGGTAGATCTCTCTCTTCGTAATGCATGACTAACCCCCGCCATAATCCATGGTTCGAGTCCCCACAAAGGCAGTGGAAACTATTTATCTTTTCATGATTGAAAAATAGTTAGGATTCACATTTTCCTGGGCATGTGGATTCCTATCATCACGTCTTTTGTGAATGGTATTTCCATATTATGTAATTATACATCAATAAATTGCTAATTCACAATTTACAGACACCTTTTTGAATCCTAATAATGTTAAACAAGAGAACAGTAAGTTTATATTAAGATTTAACATCCGCAATAACGTTGCGTAAAATTAGTGTATAAAGTAATGATAACAAACGATTTCGGTCAAAATGATTGTTATATTTTGCTTTCTCAAACATACTGAAAATTATGTATAAACTGGAACACACTTTTAACATGTCATTATAAAGTAATCTGCTATTCTAAATTAATAAAGAAGTGATAATTCTTTCAATTGTAATATAATTTGAATTCAAAAAGATAGAATGGTTTTAATGTATATATCACTTAAATAGTTTAAACTCAATCAATTGAAAAAGATGTTTAAACATTTTTCTGGTGATTTGCTTAGATTTACTTCAAATATTTAAAAAGGTACAAATGTTTTGGGAAAATCGGCATCCTTTCGTAAACAAATATTTTCTTGCAGATCAATAGTATAATGGTGTTGTATCTAGGTTAATCAATAAAGTGTTAGCAGTGCTACTGCTGATACTTAAGCGGATATTAAGTTTCACTCTTATCTGATTTGTCTATATATGAAGTGATCGGAATGAGATGAAAACCAAATATTTAAAGTAGCATTTTTAACTATTGGTAGCGATAATGTCAGAAGCTAATATATATGCTAATGAATTTACATTAAGTTTGTGTTAACAATACTAACGAAAGAAATTATGCATGAATATGTGACTTGACGCGGCATACTTCACTTGCGATACAAGTGAAAATAAGTACGTTTTACATAAATTTGATAAATTTAGAGCTTTTCCCTTTTATTATTTAGAGCTGGGTCAAAACACACGTCAAACAACATTGATGATTAACAATATGCTGATGACATAAGTTGGATTGCAAATAGCAAACACAAATTATAACACATTAAAAACCAATCATCCAAGTGCCAGACAAACTAATGAAACGTAATCTAAAAGTCAATCACGCCAAACCGAGCAATATGAAATCAAAAGAAATGGTAACGAAACATGAAGAAATGCAAGTACCTTGGAACCATATCAGACACAAATGACGACATATTGAGAAGAAAACAACTAGCAAAATGAAATTCATTATGAACTCAAAGGCAATATCGGAAGATAAAATTGCTATAATCGATCCAAATTAAATAGACCCTCGGTTTTTTGGATTTTTTTCAGTAAATATGAAACTTCAAGAAAAGTCATGAAAGAAAAGTTGTTTGCCTTCTCTTGACCTAACAAGATTTATAGATTTTAGAGGATACATATACTCCAAAATGGTCAAGTCTTTACAAATTGGTCAATTTTAGCCTCGCTTTGGTATGATCTGTTGTGACTTCGGGCACCACTAATGATGTAAACTTTTGGAAACTTCCACTAACGATTTTTGCAGGCAGATGGTTACAGTTGATGAGTTTGAATTCCGCGCTTCACGTAAGCTATTAAAATGGTCAGTTATATTCTTAATTAAATCCCCCGGGGGCACTCACTATCTAAAGTCGGCGAGATGAAAAGTAAGGGTCATCCGGTGTAATGAGACTGAGTGTCCCCCAAAACCAGGAGTCCGGGTCTAATTGAACTATACGGAATAATTTGCAATCAATGATTGATCGCACATGTACAAGTACGTTCTACATAATTGAATAGCACCTAGGACGCTCAGTCACACGGACGATGTAGTTCATTACACCGGTACAAATTTAGGGGGTCATTTGGTACTCAACGTAAATAAAAATGGGATCATTCAGGTTTGAAAATGCGGGTCACTGAGATAATCAATGCAAAATTGAAATACCCAATGGCCATGATAGGCCTAAATAAAAATAAGAAAAAGTTATTTCAGCACAACAAAACAACACGTTTTAAATACCAGCCCCATGCATGCCTTGGGGAACCAAAGGTCTTGCATTAGAAAAAACCGACAATCAATATACATTACGCTACGGGACTGATTTAAGGGTCCTGTCAACCATCTCGTTTTCAGAAATGGTTTCTGCTCTGTAACTCAGTTGGATATTTATCGAATATTTAATCCAAATAAAAGTATACACTTCTGTAGTTGGTTTGCATACTGCATGGTGAGGTCATTTTTGGACTAAAATGTGTAATTTTGGCCCTCAGATCCAAAATGACCTTGTTTTGGCCAATAATGTTACTGGGAAGCAAGTCCGTAACCACTGGGTGCGCTTGGAAGACGCACTCCCAAATTTGACAATGTACAAAAAGGTCCACAAAAATCCCCGAAAGGTACACAAAAAGAACCCCTTAGCACCCAAATACCTGCTTTAAGGTCATTTTTCTACAAAATGCTACACCAAACGCTTGTAAAACTAATGAAAAACGTTATTTGTTTGTTTGTTTGTTTGTTTGTTTTTTTTTGTTTGTTTTAGATTTGCTTATCACATTTTGAAAACCACTAAAAGTATTTGGGGGTCTAACCAAATGGAATTTTTTCCTCTAAAAGGTCGACTTTTTGAAAACCCGCACCCCCTTAAAAAATCCTGGTTACGGGACTGCTGGGAAATTAACCATCTTTTGCAATTTTAAGATTGTGAACTATTTCACTTTTTAGTACCTAGAAAACAATATCTAGGAACGCATAATTTTAGATTTTTATCTATTTTTAAAATATTGACAAAAATAGGTCAAAATTTCATTTTTTAAACCACAAATCTCATTTTTGGACCAATTTTTGGTATTTAGAAATGCGTTCCTAGATATTGCTTTCTAGGTTGTAAAAAATAAAAAAAAAGTTCATAATTTTACCAAAATTTGGTTATCTTTCTTGTACAATTTTGGGCCAACATGATTTCAGGACCTTTTTAGAACTTGTTTGGACCTTTGGACCAAAATTCCAGATTTGTGTCTATTATGACCTCGCCATCTTGTTCAGTTTGCAAATCCGGTTCTAGAAATTTGTATTTTTATCATGTTTATATTACTTTGATTGGTTTGCTGATTCACAGAGAATAAGACACCACTGAAAATGAGATATCATTTTATGTACACTAAAATATACTTAATTTACAGAAGAATATTCATGTTAAACAATAAAAATGGAAGAGCATAACAGACTATAGAAAACGATAATAAAATTTTGAATAAATAGAATTAAATGACATAAAATTACAGGCACAAGGGCCAATATACAAGTGTAAAATAGAGGTAACTCTCACGCTATGCTTTTACACCTTTCAATCTCACATTCACGTACCTGACACAATCATCTCAGTCTCATTTAACAAACAACTACATGTATCACTGATAACGTTCATAAGCACTCAATCACCTCATTTTGAATTACCCCCTTAAAACCATATTTTTAAAAGCAAACTATATAGCAGAATAACTATCAAAATGTGATAATTTGAAATTATATGCTCCCACGAATGTCACAAGTAGAAGGTTGTTGACTTAATTAAATCGGGAAAAGTTTGTACCATAAACCGCGAAGGATGATCTTTATAGGTTCATAAAGTACATCATACGGCTATTTTGAAGAAACGTGAAGAATAACTATCCCTTCAGTGTAAGTACCACGGCTTTATTAAGCAAGTCTGCATTCTTTATCAGCATGATCAGTAAACTTGGTAAATAACACATACAATATATACAAAGGCATTAACAATATGAACACGATGATAACATGACATCAGTCACAAAAAGGCACACGTAGTGAATGGTGATTCTAAAGATATCGTTCAAATTTTTAAACTCGGTTAGCATGCATACATATTTTTCAAAATATAACTTAATTATATTGGTTTTTCACCAAAAAAGGAGAAACCAGACAAAGAAAATGCAAAAAATTCTGTATGATAATGTTGATAAAGCATTATAAGTCATCCTTGGAGAATAAAGCAATACATTCATTATTTGACTCCGTAAAAAGCAACACCTCTAAATACCGTATAATACCCGCGGCGTTTGAGATTTCTTTAAGCCTGTCACAACTACTGAAATAATGAAACATAAACGTAGCATCTAATTAGGTACTCGTGGGAAATTATTATTTTACTTCGTCAATAACTGCAGTAATTCCTATTTGCATACCCCTTAATACAGATATATCATACATTATTGACAGTAAGCCACACGTCCGATTACAATACTTAAAACTTGTATTATTTTCATTAAAATAGATCAAACTAGTAGAAATATTTGCAATTTTAATAGTTTTGATTAAAACATGAATAAACAGGATAGAAATGATAAATGTACTCGTGCACATGGTTCTACTAGTATGAATATAAAAGTAAAAACGTACACAAATTATTATCCTTGTATCATAAAAAATGCATTGTAATTCACCTTACCATACTAATTTATCATATCTTAAGTAAAGTAAATTGAAATCCCAATTCACCAGTTATAAAACAAGATATTACAGGAAAAACATTTTACTTTTTTAAATCAAACGAGGGTAGTTTTACAACTTGTTCAATAGAAACGAGTTGGTAAAAATATTTAAAAAATAGTTGTCAATAGTTAGTAGACATTACTGCGTAGTTCGCAGATATGAAGTATTTCTGAAACTACCCAATAATCTAGTTTGGTCCACATAACGGGGTTAGACAGACCACATTTAGAGCACAATCGATTCAAACAAGTCCTTCCTACCATTGAAGTTCATATTTAAGTTTAATCTGTCAAAAATCAGTGCAGACAAATAGGCATTCCAAGTGTTAAAATCAACAACCTCGGCGTTACTTAATACGGAAGTTTTTGTTTTCTTTTTTTCATTTTTTGTGCATTAATTGTTTCCTATAATTCATATCATTGCCATTTTGCGATCTTAACGCAAAATGACAATGTATGCATATTTCAGGTATAGCGTGGACTGTGTTTTATCTTGAACGATTCATGCTAAAATGAACACACAATAATAATCATCCATAACTAATGGCAGGATGTATATACGAGGGTCATTCAAGACGTCCTACCTGTTGTATCATAACTTTTGTTAAATTAAAGGTAACTACTTAACAATTAGCAAAAAGATAGCTAGGACTGTCCTCTACACCTAGTGAAAAAATATCAAAACCCTTTCCAGATTTTTGCAGGTGATCTGGTTTGGCACACCGGAAACGGTCAAAATAGACTGATTGAAAACGTTATTAAATATTACGTGATCAGTTTGTAAATCACTTCTTGTTTTTCTAAGATATACATACATATTTTTAATTGCATATGTTACAAATCTTTCTTATCTCACAACATATGCATAAAATAAATACAAATAGTCTGAAATTAATGAAAAAAAAAAAAGATTTCTGTTTGCGAAAAGTGTATTCTTATTCTTGTTAAAGGAAAAGCAAACATTTAATATGGATTAAGTGTAGATAAAATAATATTAAATGTTGGTTAGCAGTCAATATTTTTCTTCGTCAATCATTTTGCTCTTACTAAGAACTATATTAGAATAATGTAACTATTTGAGATGGATGTAGTAATGTATTTACCCTTTTTATTTGATCGAAGACTTTCACGCATTCCCAATATATTGTTAAGAACAACAATAAGATGGAAATGGAAATAAACTAGATGTGCATAAAAATGTGTCTCTCCGTTAGGTGCCATTTTCACATATATGGCAGTAGATAGCTTTAAGTGGCATGCATATTTCAGTGTCTTTCTAAATTTTCATTATAATATTTAAAAGAATTCATAGACCTGTAACTTGATCAAAACTGTTAAAAATGGCTCTTTGCGCCCAAGATTTCATATTGTTTTTAAAGAAGATTACAAAACGACCAGCAAGTCTAAAATATCTATACTTACAAACTAACTGAAAAAAGATTTAAACATAATTTGGCAAATAGTTACATCCATTTTCCCGTAAAATTTGATACAACAAATTAAGTAACTTTACTATGCAGTTACGTCTCATTTGTCTGTGAGGTGTCTTGAAATTCTTGTGACAGAGCACCATTGTGAACTACACCTGCCTGTCATATACGTGAACGACTTTACCTCCAATGATTAGGATTTCAAGAATTGATAAGTTCTTGGTTTAATACCAAGAACTTATCAATTCTTGGTTTAATACCAATGTTCAACTGCAGGGAAAGCTCTAAATATTATTATTTATACCGTTTTAACGTAGTCTTATTAATCTTATTATCAAAGTGAATAAAGAAGAGTATAGTAATTGAACAAAAAATTACTCCATAGTAGACTAGTTCCCTTTTTACTCCCGTGTTGATTAAAATTTCGGACCAAGTGTACTTTAGGTCCCATCCATAAATTTAGGGTTAGAGTTTAGGGTTAGTGTTAGGGTTAGGTTTAATTTAGGGTTAGGGTTAGGGTTAGGGTTAGGGTTAGGGTTAGGGTGTAGGATTAGGGTTAGGGTTAGTTTTAGGGTTAGGGTTAGGGTTTAGGGTTAGGGTTAGGGTATAGTTTTTGATGGGACCTAAAGTATACTTTTTCCAAAATTTCAAACTTAATCGATTATTGATTAAATGAAAGGCATGGAGATGGAGGCATTGTTAAATCTATGCATTGGGGACTACCTGAACTTATTTCTATATTCAATGATTATCATGCAAGTACTTGTATCATTGATTGATTGATTGATTGATTGAATGGTAAATATGATTATTAATTTTAGTTTTTAAGTGCTGAACCATCAAGTTTTTTTTATTTATATCAACACTGATTTGCACCCCAGAATTACACTGCTTATTGGTCTCCTTGGTCTGTCACATTTTACAAGCCAAGCATGCATGGACTAAAAAATAATTCATGTGGCCCATCTATACCCGCCGTCTATGACGTATTCGCTAATTCCTGAATATTTGCCTGTAGTACTTTGTAGTACGTAGGAGGGTAAGGGTTAATAAAAAGTAATCAACTTTTGCGGATTGCTGTTATTGTTGTTTTTTACATAAGTGCTCAAACTAGATTCAGATTCAGATTCAGATTCATTTATTTCCATAAAAATACATAAAAAATAACATGCGAACAGAACAGAAATATGGAGGACAGGACCGGAAGGCCAATAAGGCCTGTTTAAGGTCCTTCCCTAGATTACAACAAAAAGTTACAAAAATAAATACATGACAGCACAACTACTCAAACAAGACTACAACAGGGACGTGCTCAAAAACTTACTTATAATTTCGAATAATATTTTGCTTAAATTGATTTCGAAATTGTTTCACATTTTTGCTATTTTTTATTTTACATGATAATGAATTCCAAAGGAGAGGACCATTTGTACGGATAGCTTTATCAGTAAATGATTTTTTATTGAAGGCAATGTTGAGATCATTTGCATGTCTTGTTTGATAATGAACACTATAGGTAAGTCATTAATATGGTATTTAAACATAAAGACACCAAGTTCAAGAGTATATGCATCTGTTACAGTTAAAATATTATGTTTAGAATTTCTGAAAGGATGTGTGCAGTTATATATATTTCTTGATTGCATAGGACCAATTGCATCTTATTAATTTAGCGAGATCAAGACGTTTATTATATCTCCGAAACGGACGGAAATACAATGGATCTTAAATAACAAGAATAGGAACTGGACATTGCAGTCAATGCATCCTGATTCGACAATGACACATATTAAGGTGATTTATTCGAAACACGTATTGCAAAACATATTTGTACATGCTATGACATTGTTTTAAGGGATTTTACAGTGTTTTAGCTGAAATAGATAAACAAATTCCCCCATACAGGCAAACATATAGAATAAATTAAGACATGTTGTATTAAATGTATAGTTTCATAATTCGTCAAAATGCCATTTAATACTTTTAATGACACAATAACGTATTTACACATATTATCCTGTACTTTCCATTCTCAGGCGTTACCTTGTTCCTCTGTAAAGCGCAATATATTGTATAATACTAATTCTTAGTGATAACCGATTTTGATGTAAATTTCAAACAAAACAAACAAGAAAATAGATAATAACTTGATTTACCGTTTCACTTGATTCTTCCATCTCTGATGAGCTACTTCAGAAATATTCTGTTTATTCGATCACATAATGGTTTTTATTCTCTTCTGCTGTATATGTTACTTCATGTCACTTTTGGATGCTCAATATTTGCAATAGAAATGTGTAAATCATTGGAATATAAAGTAGCTACTTACCATTCACTGTTAGGGAAAACTAAACTCGAGTAAGGGGACTTGATAGAACGTCTAATATTTGCGAGTGTCCAACTGTGTTTGCTTATATGAATATATGCATCACTTAAGAACGGATTCACCTAGTTTACTTATCTTCAAATTACCATATCCTTTATTAGTATTTGATCGTTAACAGTATTTTGATATGTTTAAAAAGACATGATATTTTAAACAGTATCATAATATTCAACTATTATTCAAATATTAATGTTCCGTCAGAAATAGCAATTATCAGTTTAACCTTCATATCATCACATCTTTTGTTAATGATATTTCCGTATTATATCATTATACATCAATAATTGCTAATTCACAATTTACAGACACTTTACTTTTTTGAATCCTAAATAAAGTTAAACAAGAGAACAGTAAGTTTATATTAAGCTTTGACATCCGTAATAATGTTACGTGAAATCAGTGCAAAAGTAATGATAACAAACGATTTCGGTCAAAATGAATTTACTATTTTTTCCTCATGCATACTGATAATTATGTGAACTGGAACATACATTAAAACATGTCATAATAAAGATACCTGCTATTCTAAATAAATAAAAAAGTGATATTTCTTTCAATTATAATGTAATTTGTTTAAATTCAAAAACGTAGAATGGTTTTAAACCCAATCAATTGAAAAAGATGTTTAAACATTTTCTGGGGGTTTGCTTAGATGTATTTCAAATATTTAAAAAGTTACAAATGTTTTGGGAAAATCGGCATTCTTTGGTAAACACTGAATATCTTCTTGCAGATCAACAATATATTGGTTTTGCATCTAGGTTAATCAATATATTGTTTGAAATGCTACTGCTGATACATTTAAGCGGATATTAAGTTTCACTCTTCTCTGATATCTCTATGCAGTGATATGAATGAGATGAAAAACAAACATTTAAGGTAGCATTATAACTATTGTTAGCGATAAGGTCAGAAGCTAATATAAATGCAAATGAATTTACGTTAAGTTTGTGTTAACAAATACTAGCTAAAGAAATTATTCATGAATAAGTGACTTGACATGGTCAAGAAGCCACAAACGCAGCAAACTTTACTTGCGATACAAGTGAAAATAAGTACGTTTTACATACATTTGATAAATTTAGAGGTTTCCTCTTTAATAATTTACAGCTGGGTCAAAACACACGTCAAACAACATTGACGATCAACAATATGCTGATGACAGAAGTTGGATTGCAAATAGCAAGTACAAATTAGAACACATCAAAAACCAATCATCCAAATGCCAGACAAACTAATGAAACGTAATCTAAAAGTCAATCAATTCAAACCGAGCAATATGAAATCAGAAGAAATGGTAACGGAACATGGAAGAGACCTTATCAGACACAAATGACGACATATTGAGAAGAAAAGAACTTGCTTTGATGGCAAATAGCAAATTTAAATTCACCATGAACTCAAAAACAACACCATCAAGTTTAAAAATAAGAACTTTTGATACGTTCATAAATAGTACATTTTTATACGATATTATGGACAATGGACAAAAATAAGATAAAACAAAATCGATGTCAACAGTCCTTACCAAAGGAGATGCTTAATTTTAAACTGGGAAGATACAATTACAAACAAAGAACTTTATGAAAGATCTAACTAAATCAATCAGCCGGAGGAGCAGCGTTATCAATGATTTATCAACTGTTTACCTTTTCATATATTCTTTATTTCAACACGGTTAAAAACATGTCAATACAAAATGATTGTTCTTCCACATGTCCGTGATAACATTTTATGTTTACTAAAATATACTTTATTTACACAAGAATATACATGTTAAACAATAAAAACAGAAAGAACATAACATACAACATACTATAGAAATCGATAATAAAATGTTGAAGAAAAGGAATTAAATGACATAAAATTACAGGCACAAGGTCCAATATACAAGTGTAAAATAGATGCTATGCTTTCACACCTTTCAATCTCATATTCACGTACATGACACAATCATCTC
>JXSR01S014512.1:43704-56763 GCA_000969725.1 Ophiothrix spiculata | reverse complement strand
GTTACCGTGAAAATGCCCATCTTTTAAAAGTTCAATGTCAAAATGGTCCAGCTTTTGTGACATTTTACATATAAACACAAACAACATAATTTCACATTGGTAGATTTGAAAAGTAGCTTTGTTGGAAAGTTATTATCAGGATATCATTAACTCATGTTTAAATGATAATTGAACTTTCTTGACCCCATTATGTATAATTAACCAAGCTCTTCCATTTTATTTGTGTGGTTAAACATGCAATTGTCTCTTAAGATCACAATTAAAGCCTCAGATCGCAAAATCCTGTTTTGTTCCTATCGTGGCATTGACACATCAAGGAAATGTCAAATTGATAAACAAGTACCGTAGTTCAGTTCAAGCTCTTGGCTCATTGTGTATGATATCATATTGGACTCACTTTTAGGTAGATATTTGTTGATATTAATATTGTTTTATCTTTCATCATTTTTGGCAATTTCCTCAAGAACTTTAAATGCCTTCATAGTAAAAGCATCAGATACCCTGGTCACATAACCTTGTGGCGAGGTTACGATGTGTATATGGCGTCAATTCAGCAGACGCCAATCGGACACCGGCCCCGACAGGTGTCCATGAGCCGTAGAGACGGGGGAAGCATGCCGCAAGAATTTAATTCCGAGTTAAAACCTTGCGGTTTGTATACAATGTCTTCAGTTATGGTCACATAACCACCGGTGTCCGACCGGGCATCGCAATCATTCACCGGTGTCATACGGATGTCATACCGGCGTTGCTGCTTATGTGACCAGGATGTCAGATTGCTGAATCCTGGTTATGGTTCCCGTTGTGGCATTGACACAATCAAGGAGCTATAACATTGATAAACAAGTAGTTCAGTTCAAACGTAGAACTTACGCCATTGTGTGTGATCATTGACTCACAAACATGTGTTTATTATGGAACCTATGATTTGATGGTTCGGTTGAAACCAAAATTTTCTTGCAGTTTGACCTGTGAACTTTCATTGAACAATTAATTATCCAACCTTGACATAGATAATTTTGGTTAAAATTTGATTAATTATTGTGGATGACCTGGTTTTGGATTCTACCGTATTCTCTGTAATTTGACAAATTTAGATTATTATTTTCAAGGGAAATGGATGATCAAAGCTTTATACATTATGCAAAAGAGACAATTAAGGGAACTTCCCTTCAAAATATAACTTTTATGATGATAATCCCTAAACCTTGTTGTTACAGACCCAAAAGATATGATTTCCATTGACATTGGGAAATGGCTGAAAGTCAAGGAGGACTGTGTATGGCAATAATGTTATACCTGCAACACTTTGCATCTTAGAGATAGGAGTAGGGTATATATGATGAAGAAATCACTGCCTAGGGAAGAGGCAGTATTCAAATCATTGATTGGGACGTTCCACTCAATTTCTGAAAACCTTACCCATTTGTAAAGATATTTTTAGGCTTAAAGAAATAAAAAATCAATCGGCTGTTACAAAACAGCTAATATAACATTTTTTTTTTCAAAAATCTTGAAATTTGTAACTTGTAGGCCTAATAAGTTCTTACAGCCATTTTTCCATTTTTCTTAACTTTTGACTAAGTTTTTTTTTTTAATTGGGACCCATGCTGGAATTTTCTGTATAATTTGGAGCAACACATTCGTATGGAATTATACATTAGTTCTCCAGGTTTCTATCTTGGTGGAAGCCATCAATTTTTATCTAGTCGCTTAAACTTTCCTGAAGTTGTAGATTTAAGTTCATAAAAAATTGAATTATTTAGTTACAAAATATTTGATGCAGATGGAAGTCTTTTCATACAAATTGTATGTAATAAAATGAAATGATACTAGTTTCCATCAATCAAAATTAATTCAATTACATCAGTTAATTGATAAATGTGTGAAATATTAATTGAAATAGGAAAATCCAATTTGGTAATGAAGCAATATGAAATATATCTTTTGATGTAACAAGTGATATAATCATATCATCAAAATGAAGCAAAATGGCCTCGTTAAAATATGTTCGTTACTGTACTAATTAATGTGCTTCTTCCTCTGATGTCATTTCTTGTTGCAAAACACATTCCATCGTGGTGTGGATAAATAAATAAATAGAAATTGTTGATAACATATGTGCGTGTGTGATTGCGCAAGATAAAAACAATTGAAGAGGATCATAATTTGGACTTTGACCATGATAGTTGTTGTGGTTGAATGGTGCTTTTGTGAGTCACTATTTACAAAGAGGAGCAAAATTGATTGTTTTTATAAGATGAAGTTGATGCAAACTATAGACCGACCTACACTGACGTCACTACCACAAAATGGCGGACTTCATCTTCCAAAAAATTTCACGCAAAAATCTCAAAAATGGATCATCTTGGCACATCAAACAATATTATTTTTTAGGCCTTATTGGCCAAAATGTAGTCGGGCCTTACTCTTTACGATATGATACTGACTGAATCTGAGATTAACTGTACAGGTACAACTCTTCTTTGCACAATCATTTTCCCAAGTCCAGATTCTTTATGAGAGGGTAGGAAATATTGAATTTCTGACTCAGTGCTCCCACCAAGCCAGATATATGACTTAAACAAAGATTCTTAAGGTCAGGCTGAAGGTACCTTTACCCGGGACCTTCACCAAGAATCAAACCAGGGCCCAATACATGCAAGACGAGATTGCTATAACCACTACACTTTGGTGCGCCTCTTGTAAAAAAGCTCACTGGGAGTTCAACAATTAATTAACTGATTATCAAGCAATTATTTCCCCTCTTTGGGAAGTATGAAGTCCAAAATATCGAGGGTTGAGAGCCACAAGGCTGTTTCTGCATGAAAAAAGAGCCAAAAACGCAGTATTTGCACATGCAACATAGGTGCAAATACAGCCTTGTGGCACTTTTGTTGCCTGTGCAGATATGGCTTTGTGACTCTCTACCATAGATATGTTTCATCATTTTTCTTAATGAGGTAAATTATTGTTGTATTGTGGTAGAAAGTGATGCAGTGCAGTAAAGTCAAAGTAGGCCTATCATAATGTTAGTAAAATCATATCGCATTTGGGATATGCGAAAGTTGGGAATAGCATTGTATTGGATAAATTGGGAATTTAAGAAGAGGTATTTAACCAATATGTTGTTGTTTTTTAAATATTTTCACAATCATCAGTTCAGAAATTTATATGATTACTTGTAAGACATAATACTTTAATTGTTCTGAAACAGGGAGCCTCTTTGAATTATTCATTCCACACACTATTTTAAACCAATAATTGATATACATACAGTCTTTTGCAAAATTCATAAATTAGTACGTAAAAGGAAAAGTACAGGAGACTTCCTCAACAATTTTGAAGCGATCTTAATAAGTCCGGAGACTGCATATCATTATTAATTAGTAAGATTAGAATTTCTAACATAACTCACTTCCTTTTTGACCAGATCGTGAATTGAAGTGGATATTACTGAAAGATGCTTGATTCATTATTCATTTGATAACCATGTTGAAGTTGCAATTGGATTTTATCATATACCTTGATTTAAGATATGCAGTTTGTTCTGTTGGGCTTGAATATTCACTGATACCAGTAAAAAATTTGAATGTTCAAGATCAGACTAATATTGCTGCAAATCTTGGTGTTCTCTTCAATATTTATTTGATTTTGTGCCACTCATGGATAATATTCATGCAGATATATGTACACACTAATACAATTTGGACTGTTCTTTTGCTGTGTGCTCAAAAATCAGACTGTTTTTGCTGCCAACCTCATATTTTGTTGTTTTCAGGAATTTTTTTTTGAGTTGTGCCCGACACTAACATTCTGGCAGATTGACAGGTTAATAAAGAACCGTTTCGGTGCACTTCATGACTGACTTGATATGTGTAACATCAGAATAAACTCTGGCACCTAGCCTTCATATGGTGCATTCTGCTGTGCATCGTGACTGGAATCTACATCAATGCTAAACTGTACTCAAAATAGATATTGAAATATGTCGTTTGAAAATTTACACCAGCTTTTCTCGTACATTCCTAGGTTTTACGGCGTCTTGAAGGATGAGTGGATGTACCTGTATAAGAAGCCTACCGATACCTGCACTGTAGATGCGTATGATATGCCTAGTTATGTGGTATCGGCCAATGTCGGGTCGGATAGTATCAACATCAAGAACCAAAAACTGTCCATCTCACTGGAACATAAGGTAAGTCATCTTAAAGGTACATGGTCCGATTTGTCAAATTTTAGTTTTCACTGTCATATGAAAGATCACCGCTTAAGATGTTTCAATTTCAAATTTCAGTTAAATCGGAACAAACGTTTCGATTTTATGAGCAATTTCGTATTTTCCTCTCGCCTGTACTTTACTGTGTCAGTACTATTTTATGGTTACCATTATTTAACACATTTTCACTTATGTCTCCGAAATGTGACACGTTTTAGCCGTAAAATTTCACATGAGTAATGAGAAAAATATGAGGAATATTTTGGTAACCAAATCTCAGAAAATTTGAAAAAATGCTGACCCAATAGGAAAGTAAATGGAAAAAAATTATAGATAAGATTTTGAAATTTTGTCCAATGCACCTTTATAACTAACTCCCATATTAAACCCTAACACGTCACAGTCCAACAAAATCCAACAAGCAAAAATCAAGAAATTTGCCAAAGTCCAAATACGTCACAGACGGGGGATACAGATGGGCACGAAATGGCTGCCATGGCAGGCCATACTTGGTGGCTTGCCATAGGTGGACATTGGATCGGGATGCGAGGATCAGCCGGTTTTTTGGGGTCAAAATTTTAAAAAATTTGGTTAAATTTTTAAAGAAATTTCTTTGTAAAAAAAATCAGTTTTTCTCCCAATTTTTTTGGATTTTGGGGTTATTTTAGATCTTACAGACTTGAGAGGTCCGCCCGCCCGTAAAACTGGACTCCTTTTTTTCGTCGCCTTAACTAACTTGCTTAACCCTAACGCCACCGAACCTCACAAAATTCCACAAAATCAAGAAAATCGCCTAAGTCCGGAGTTAGCTATGATCACGGAATCGCTGCCATGGCAGCGCCTGCTCAGTGGCTTGACATAGTGATAATCGGCTTGGGAAGCGAGAGGTCCCGTGTTCGAATCCAGGTGAAAACCCGTGATTTTTGACTTTAAAATTTCCGAGGAGATGAGGTGCTTAAAAGTGTTAGGGTTAATGAAATGCTAAGATGTATAAGCAACTTTAGCAAGAGTGTGTACTTTTAGTTCAAATTACTAATCTGAAAACACCATCACAGAGGGGAAATCCCACCAAGTCCTTAATGTCAGTAGACGATTAATAACATGACCATGATGACTATGATGAATTGATGTGATGGAAGTTAAAAGATGAATGATATAACATGACACTTACCATTGGGGTCCAGGGGGTAGCTTTGGAGGCTGAAGTCCCCTGCAAGATTGTAAAACTCATGTAAAATCAGCCTGTTTTTAATAATTCTTAGCATTCAGCCCCCTTCAAAATCGGTAAATTTCCTTAAGCCCTCCGTAAGGTTGCTTAGACATGCTATAACAGTAACCTTCTCACCAAATGAAGTTGCTTATACTTTATTTTTTGAGAAAAAAAATGATATGCCTAGCGATTCAAGTTAAAAAACCACTGCCCCAGATAGCAAAGTTAGTTGGCCAACGTTGACCCAACATTGGACTAACTTTGCTATCTGGATGACACTGGTGAGGAGAAATCCCCATAAGTCCTAAATGTCATCATAGATGATAATAACATGACTATGATGAAGTGAGATGATGTGATGTGATGATAGTTGAATGATATAACACCGGGATATAACATGACAATTCTAAACACACTACCAGCTTACAAAGTGAAGTTACTTGCACTTTTCTTTTTATAAGAGACGTGTGTGTGGCCTTGGAATTTAAGCAGAAGACCATCACGGAGGGGAAATCCCCGTGAATGATTTTACATGATAATGACATGACTATGATGAATTGTCATGATGTGTTTTCAGCTGAATGATATAACATGACACTTTGCATCACAGTACCGGTCAACCAAAGAGAAGACATCTTGTGTATCCCATCATGCATTGCTTCCTATGGGAAATTTTATACAGGAAGTCATGTGAGTAGTTAGTGATGAAACATACCCAAAATGCAATATTACTGCAAGTAACTTTGATTTATGGGCATTTCATCACTAACTACTCACATAATTTCCTATACAAACAATCTATTGGAAGCAATGCATGATGGGATACACACGATATCTTCTGTTGATCAACCGAGTGCACTTGCACTTTTTTAATGTGCTACAAGTAAAGATTTCAAGCATCTTCAATGTTATTCTATTGCCAGCAAAGTGTCAAAATTTTCAAGCTCATTTTGTTAAATTTAAGATCTTGTGGTCACATATATTTTATAGAAAAAAAATAAGTACAAAAGACCTTAATATATGAAAAAAAATCAGTGCCAATACCTATTTTGGACCCAAAAAAATTAAGTTTCAAAGCCCTGTGTTGAAAAACCTGTGCAGTACATTATGTACCGAAAAAAGTGTGTGAGTACCCCCTCCCCAAGTTGTAACTACCCTAATAGGTACACATTCCAATCTTTTAAAAACTTAAACCTCCATTTTGTATGAAAGATCATTATGAATCAATTTCCAATTTGTGACCGTTAAGGTACCTTTAGGTCGGCCTAGTAAATTACAAGATACACGCCATTGAAGCTGAGCAAAGTCAAAAATCATGTCCAAGGTCAAATTTCTAATTTCATCAGAAATATTACCTTTGGAGTGTATTCTTTCATATTAATCAGGTTCCAACATCCAAAACATAGAAAAATGTTGTAAAAACCGAGATAAACATCCTTTCTCCATTCAAGTTAAAACCAGTCCAGAAACTTTAAACTCGATTTTCTCAGAACTATAGTTTTCTGAATCAGCCCGATGCGTTTTACCAATTTGGATGTAACTTTAAAATGGAACATCCAATAACCAAAAGCAAAGTGTCATTTGAAAGCTTAAAATATAATCTTGCAGATGAGATAAAAAAATCAATTTTCATTTTGGGACTCTTAAGGTACCTTTCGATATGATGGGTCACATTTACGTTGAATCGATCAATCAAACTGTTTTGAATTTATGAAAAATTTTTGTTGTTGTAATTTTTAGTTTCCTATACTTTACTGTGTTTTTTTTTTAATTATTATTTATTTTATTTTTACATTGAATTGGTCGATCAAACTGTTTTGATTTGGTGGACAGTTTTGTATTTCTCAGTGTCTTATACTTCACTGTGCACATGATTTTGTTTTTACTATGGTATAACAAGAATTATTTCCACTCTGTCTAAAATGGAACATGTTTCCTGTATGACAAAATTTCACTGGGGTTTATGAGAAAAATATGAGTAATATTATGGTACCAAAATATCAACAAGGGTTAAAGAAAGTTGAAACAATCAAACTGAGCTCTCTTGTAACTTAACTATCAAGAAAAAATATTGTATTTTCAAGAATTGTTTTTACTTAGGAAATGCAAATATTTTAACCAAAATATCAAAAGGTTTAAAGAAAGTTGAAACAATCTAACTGAACTTTCTTGTAACTTAACTATCAAGAAAAAATATTGTATTTTCAAGAATTGTTTTCTCTTAGAAAATGCAAATATTTTAATCTTAAGAGATATGTAATATATAAAACCAATGCTAACTGGCCAGTACAGTCTCTAAGGCTTCTAAATCCGCTTTAACGCAACCGCACCATTCCCAGAAAAAAAAGTTGAAGTCCCAGAAAAAAAATCAGTAGGCTTTAAAAAAAATAATAACATAAAGTCAAATAATAATGATAAAAATCATGAGAATTTCTGACAACAGATGATTTTTTCTGGCAATATTGAATGATGAAATAAGAATAAATGAGCCAATTTTTGGGGATATGTCAAATTATTGTCAAAACAAGCGAGGCTTTAGAGGTGATTCATGCATTTTTCATAAATCTCACAGAAAATTCTCATCAGCACAAATAAAAGTTCCCAGAAAGGTTTATTTTTTTTCTATACCCTGCCAGTCCCTGTCCTTGTAGAGAAAGACAGGAAGTTGATATGACGTCAATGTTAAAATACAAGGCTTCTTTGTGTGTGTTGATCTCTGATTTAGATGCATCTTTATTTATAGGGGACAGTTCAGCATCATCCCCAAACTTTTGTCAACAACGATAAATACTGCCCTTATAATTGATTTTTAAATTGACCTTTTCAGGAGATCTAATGCAAACTCCAAATGTCTTTTGATTTATCTGCAATCTATGATGTAAAAGGAATGTTTTACAGACAAATCTTTGACTCTTTCTTGATATATAGCATCACTAAATATGTTTATAGAATAGCCTCATACCCAAGATCAACAAACAAAATAAAATTCACATTTTGGACTTTTCTGAAGGTTTTGATCAAAATTTTCCCGATATCTGGTAATTGACTGTTATATTATTTTTTAACATATAAAGTGTCAATCATCCGCAATAAATTTTCAAAATTTTGTCCAATGCCCCTTTAATATTCTTTGGCTTGTATTATTATACTGAAAGGCCTACAAATTGTTTGATTGGCATAACCTGACGGATCCTAAATTTCTGGACAAATAAAAAATTAGGGTCAGAAACCCACTTCCTTGAAGTCCAATGGGCACCATTCTCCCTTGAAGTCCAATGTGCGGACCCAATAATTTAAGTTTCGTGTTTGGGGTTAGTGAAGGGTTAGTGTTAATGTAAAGTAAGGGTTAGGGTCAATCTTAGGATTAGAGTTTAGGTTGACGTTTTACATTGTGTTAATAGTGTTCGGATTCTGTGCAATAGGACATCTATGCATCTGTAAGTCGTAAGTTCAAGCCCCATTACAGGTAATATTGGTTGTATCCCTATGACAAAATTTGGCAGGGGTGGGGGTATTACTTATTTCTATAATCTTAGTGATCGGTGTACATTAGCCATACAGGAACCTTAATTCAAGTCAAATGATTTCCTTTACGACTTTTAAAAGTGGATATAGGCACTCTTATTTTGATAGATCCTGTTCCCATACTATTGTTATTATTATCTATAGATGACTGGAGACGTCACAGTTATGACCTCAGAGAAGGGAATCGAGATCTTTGACTGGGCAGAAAAATTGCAGAAAGCGAGCAAAGACCAGGGCCTACAGATGGCAGGGTTAAATCTAGAGCATGGCATGAGTAGAGCTAGGAAGAAGACTGTGTTTTCTGGTGAGTAGCTTATTGAGATCTTTTATTGGGAATTGAAGTCGCACAAAGTGAGGAAAGACCAGGGCTTACAGATGGCAGGGTTAAATCTAGAACATGGCATGCTTCAGAAAAAGCCTGTCATATCTGGTGAGTACACTTGAGCAAGATTTTGGATTAGGTAGAGAACTCAGAGAAAGTGAGTACAGACTTGGGCCTATAAATAGCAGTGCTAAATCTATGAGAAGGAAGAAGCATTCCTTTTTTTGTTAATAAGCCAAGGACTTGTACACAAAGCAAACAAGAGAACAAGGCCTACAGATGACACAAGTTAAATCTGGAATCATGAATAGGTGAGTTAATTATATTGATATCTTTGACTGGACAGAGAAGTTAGCAGAAAGCTTGTGAAGATCAAGGTCTACAAATAGAAGGGATGAAATGTTGCAGAGGTTTAGGTTATAGTTTATCTCAGAGTCGTTTTTCACTCGTTTGAAGGGTTTTTCTTTCCGACGATGTCGTTAAGGCCTTCTGCGTACTGATGCACTTATTACCACGTACGCACGTATTTGAAGAGCGTGATTTATTGATTTTGATTGTATATGCTCACGCTGTTGACGCGCGCGTTAATGGTGCATTCAGAGTCCGACGATATCACAGCGATTCCATCGCACTACGTCTGCCGATGCGCAGTCTTTACACGCACTACACATAGTGCGCTTTATCTTTTGAAGACTGCGTATCGGTAGACGTCAGGCGATGTTGCAGAGATGAAATCGCTGGAGTCTGAACACACCATTTGAGTGACGTACACGACCCGATTTGAAATGAAAATTGGCTTTGAGATATAGTATAGAAACACCCAGCAGCTCTTTTCCCGAAAAGTGGATACACTTTTGATCTTATTTAAATATGTATTGACATTTCGAGGAGAAACATCTATATTTTTGTCATCAAATTCAGACCAGAGATTTAACAAAGTCTTTTCTGTAATACACCTTCACGGCATTCCTTCATCAAAATATAAGAGGCATTTTAGGCGATATATTTTTGTTTTGTTTATATACAAGATTCACCTATCCTCTTGAGATATTTTGGGCTAAATATATCGTGGATGTGTTATGGTACAATCAAGTGGGTAGACCAGATGACAAATTACTTGTATAATCAGATACAAGAAGAACCCAATATGTGTGGCCCCTTCATTCCAATGGAAAAGGCTAGGAAAGTTCCAAATGTGGCCTCTTTGCCCCAATGAGAGCTAATAAGATCCCAATGTTGATTAAATGAAAAGTGTAATGGCTCTTCGTAAAGCAAAATGGCTATATATAGTTGACTGGATGATGAATTACATAGTTGATAATTTTTAGATTTAGAGGAAGCACCTTTTGAAAGTATAAGCTCTCCATTAGGTATAAATTGATTTTTCCTTTCATTTTGCTGTAAAGAAAATGGTTGGAAAATGGCTAGGCACATCAAAATTGCCTTCTATACCAAATTCTACTATGGAATTTGAACTCTATGCCTCGTGCACATCAATCCAATGTCGAACAGTACCTCTTCCGTCTATGATGTATTTAGACATGATTATCCGCTCAGCAGAATTCAGCAGGGTTAGGATTGTGCACAAAGAAGTAACAATAATTGAATTGACCAAGCTCAAGATATTAAAAGATGTCACAGCGTTAGTACTGGTCCTTGAAAGTCCTTGAATTTTATTTTGCAATTTCTAAGCCTTGAAAGTCCTTGAAAAACTGACTTTATCAAGAAAAGTCCTGGAATTTTTGAATGTCAGAAATGTTAAAAATTAATATGTCAAAAGAATTTACCATGCAATTCTTTTATCCAAAAATGAGAACGAAAACAAATTTATTTTATTTGTTGACACATATTCCGTCCGCTGCCGCTGATAAGGGGGAAAGTCCTTGAATTCTTCTTGGAAAAGTCCTTGAATTTTGAAGTAAAAAAGTGTACTAACCCTGGATGAGAATTTTTAATATAAATATTTCTATGATTGAAGATTTCTAGTATTTTCACATTTTTCTTCGATTTTCAAAAAATGCTGGTGTCTCATCTGAAGAATGTTACAGGTTCTGTGGTTATAGGCAAGTCTTAAGCAGTAATCTTTGCTAAATATGTTGGTATGCTTCTCCTGGGCAGACAAGGTGATGAATTAACTCTTATCTGCATGGTGGCAGATGGTCATTTCTTATCAGCATGGCATCACAAGCTGAAGCTCACATTATGCTGTTATATTTATGTGCTATTCAGCTATTCAGAAGTTGATAAGGAATACTTTACCGCAGGAAAGGGGTTCCCAGTAACATTCTGTAAAGTATAAATGACTTGAAAATGCCAAAAATATATCCTTAAGACCCCAACTCATGATTCTCAAGAATCTGAGTTTTTCCCTGAAGACAACCCTCTACTCTATACAATGCATGCATGAAAGAATTTGATTAAACATTTGTTTCAATTGACAGCTAATTTTAGTTGTATCATATGGATGGCCTCCTCCTCATTATAAATAAAGTGGGATTTGTCTATATGATTCAGGAATAACCCTGAAAAGGAGAAGTATGTTATCCCCCCCCCCCTCCCCAAAAAATATCAATCTCTGTTCATTGACAGTTTGTGAACCAATGTAATTAACCATGGATTGTTTTTCTATGAAAGCTGTTAATTTACATAAGGATTGAACCAGTGACCTTCAGAGGAAACATTGTCTGTTAAAGACAATTTGACTATAGTGTTGAAGAACTTCCAAGTTTGTCAGTGACTGGATAAGGCTGTAGCTCTTTGTTGGAATTTGTTTTCAAACCCTTTTCTTGTACTATAGTTTGAGGGAGGTTAGAGTAAACTTTTGTTTATGTAAGCATATGTAAGAGCTGGTGTGATTGGTTCCCTGGGGTACTTACAAAAGGGGTTATGGGGACGTGCTGCAAATTCGGGTAGCAAGATCAGGCTCTCTGGAATTTCAATCAGTCCTTTTTCCTAGCTAAATGTGGTATTTTTTGGGTTCTTTTTTTAAAATTTTCTAAAATTTGCAAACATCTCTTCTCAAAACTTAGATAATTTTGCCAAAATAGTGCAAATTTGGGCAGAAAAAAATGTAGTTTTTTATTAAATTTAAGTCGAAATTTGGGAGACGTGATATATGGATGGGTCCCTTTTCTTTTTCTTGAAAACTAGTATTTGGATGGGTGGCTTTTCAATTTCTCCAAAGGCACGTACCTATCAAAACCAAATTTGAGCCCCCCCCCCCGGGGGGCTTGGTTCCTGTCACCAGTGATTATGCCCTCTTCTCTACAATGCAGAGTTCACAATAGAAAAGAGGTTTGTCTGTGCCTTATTTCAATACATACAACAACCTTTGAACATTGTACTATTGATAATTTTGCACATGTTGGCCCCGAGATGTTGGCAAAAAGACAAATCTTTTAGCATGTGGAAGAACCTTGGAAGTATGGTTATGTCTCTAACCTGGGGGTGGGGGTTCACTTACATTGATGGAAGGTACAGGTTTCAAACCTCCTCTTCCACTTCTCAAGATGCTACTTAAAGATGACTTCAGTTTCGAAGACCCCTATTTCCAAAGAAAATGACTGAAAAATGCGTTTTATAAAGTTGTCAACCTAATTTTGAGCAATTTTCAGCTCCAATAATCATATATATTTTCATAGGAAAAAACAGTTCCTGAGACCTCAATTCGGGAAAAAAAATCAGTTCCATAGGACCTATTTTTGACCAAAAATCATCAGTTCCGCAAGATCCTATGTTGGATATCGTGGGTAGCACATACCTACCAAAAAATTTTAAGTACCA
>JXSR01S014511.1:494-10535 GCA_000969725.1 Ophiothrix spiculata | reverse complement strand
AATCGAAAACTCTTTGCTGAGAGGGCGACATAATGAAATATGCATAGGCAATCTATGGTATTGCGCGTAGGCGTGAACCGTTACGTAAACGTGAGTTAAAAATGCTCACGTTTTTGTACCCCGTCCCGTGTAACGTGGTAATCGCAATCTCTCTACTGTCAATTAAAATGCCAATAAATTATGACCCAACTGCAAATGGACTGGCAATATTTTGTAGTATTTTTTGTTTTGTCAAGAAATCCAACCAGTTCAATGTCCTTTAACCCTAACAGTTTTTAGCATTTTCACAGGGAAGGGGTAAAATAAACTAGTACAAACAAGTCATAGAGTGGGGAAGGAAGAAAAAAATTGCGTGCGCCGGGCCCGGGGTGCGAACCCGCAACCCCTGGTTTCAGAAGCGAGAGTGTGGGCTTCGTGCTACGTAGGAACTCAGGCAGGCTAGGCATTCCATGCTTAGATATAGACTTGGGTGATTGTGTAATGATTGATCGTGATGTATTGGGACTTCGGCTGTGTGTGGTTTTGTATGATTTTATCCTGTTAGGGTATAAAGATGGTTATTTTCCTTTCATCCCAGACACAAATCAAATTCAATAAAAGACACTGTAAAGTCGCATATAGAAATGAGTCCATATCCATTAAGATAACTTGAATAAGGCAAAATTGTGGCCAAATAATGACTGACCATTCTTTAATAATTCAACTATTACAAAAATGTTTTTAAAAGGAAGAGATAGCATCATCCACTTACAATCCATTTCATATTTTATCACCTGGATGATTGACAACATTCATAAACATAGGTAACTCGCTACTTCATAACTCCTCTTTTCAATGTATATCTTGGGTGCTTAACATCACTTGAAGTAATGACAAACATGTTTGCTAAGTATCAGAGCTATTTTGGTAGACACATTCTCATTTACAAAATAGGAACCAAATGTAATCAAGTAAGAATTTTCATGTCATTTATTAATATAAAATAGGATGTAATTTGTGGTCTGTACTATTTGTATTCACATGCATAATCCCAGTGATAAAGCATATCATTTATATATAGGTTAATAAATGCGTATTTCATGTTGTGAAAGAAATGAGACAAAATCAATGCACGCACTGTCAATTTTGATGCGTCCAATTCCACGAGACCTGTAGGGGCCGAGTGCATTGGACAGCAATCAAAATTTACCGCAAGTGCATTGATTTGTCTCATTTTATGAGCATAATGGAATGCAAATTTATTAATCTAATTCATACACAACTGAAAAATAATATTGTTTCTTGTGAAAAGAAATAAGGCCTTTATATCAAAGTCCAAAACTTCTCTAAACTAAATGAATCATCACCCAACAAAAACAATGAAACATTCATACACAGAAACAAGCGCAGTGCATTGTGAAGTTTCGCTACACTCCACATACTTTATATTCTTGCGCTCTGATTGGCTAGTCGACACATATAGTGTATACATTAAGGACAAATAATGATGTTGATTACAGGCCTAATGTTGAGGGTTCAGATTTTAATCAAATTCAGATTTTTTTATTTTACTTTTTTCTTCACCCTCACCATATGACCGAAGAAGGAATGTTACAATAATACAACTGTTATATCTCAATACAGAGGTTGTGGGTTCGAACCCCGGGTAAGACGTTTTTTGTCTCCTTGTTTCCCTGGGCAAGAAACTTTATTTGCTCTGTGGTTCGGCAGTCATGTTAAGCCGTTGGTCCCCTGTACGAATAGACTCCTTCATGGGGTATGCACATCATGCAAGTACAGTGTATATTGATGATTGATTGATTGTTTTAATAAAAACCCAGTTTCAATTAACTCACTACTTTCTTACTCACTTTTCATCTTTCACTCAGGCACGTGGCATCAGCGGGTAATGACAGACATGCCTGGCAAAAGCATATCATATTTTCAAACTAATACCATTCCAAAGAGCCGTTTGAGCAGTTTGAGTTGCTTATATGTTGCTTATCACAACATCTACAAAAAGGAAAATTTGCTATATTTTCTCTCTCTGATCAGATGATATTTGTGTAATTTCCCATTTTATCTTATATACAGAATACTCAATCACTGCACAGTGCTGCTATCTTTGGATTTATAGCTTGGAATTAAATGCTTGGAATTATTGCTTGCTTCGAGATTTCCGCTACTGAACGTGGATGAGACACGGTGAGTTTACTTTATTAGATTTCAGTGGAGGTTTATAATTGGAAACAATTAGAATGTGATGGTGTTATCTACAGGGTTTAATTGATGGGGGCATCTACCTTGCGGCCATTTGTTGTTAATTGATTATGGTTTGTTGCCCGGAAACAAGAATAGTGCTGTCCTACCAGGTGATAGAAATGTGATGCTTGCCTTGCTTTTGAAAGCTTATCTCCTTTGTTAGTTATTATTTTATCCTTTTTTACTTGATTTGTCAATTATCATCTGGATATTGTGATTTTGAGACATTTGTCTCTGTATTTTAAATAAATAAATTCATATTTGGATTGTGAATGATTATACAAGATTTTGAGTGACAAATCTAGAAAGGTACTCACTTCTTTAGCTTTCGTCATCTTCGCTGATGGCTTGATCACAAGTGCCTTGGTTCAACACATCTCCCAAGAAACTTGACGGCAGTCTTTTCCACAGGTCTCTCTGAATTTGTCACTCGAAATCTATATTTATTTTAAGTGAAATACAAAACTGCAATTTTGTAACCAGACCTGAGACAAAAATGGAGAATATCTTGGGAAATTTAAAACAAAGAAATGCATCTGGCTTTAAATTATATTACGAGAGAGGTAAACCTGCTGTTTCTTGCTTTGCACATCAAAATAATCTAAGCTTTAAATTTTACCCAAACTTGCCTGCAAACCTTTCAAGTAAATTGTTCAACATTTTACTGAAATACTATTCAAATGTCAGCAATGTGAGCAAGATAAGATTCCAACGAAGTCATGGTTCTTGATGGGTAATCCTGAGGGGATACGATACTCTTTACAGAGAGCTAATAAAGCTGCTTCTATGTCACACTGTTATGGAGTTTGAGATTTGCACTAAATTGCCATGAACTGATTCAATAATTAGTAAAAAATAATGGATTTGATATGCCATGCCAGTGTGGATGCAGCCAATAGTAACAAAAATGAGCTAAATCCTTCTGTAAAACAGTAGTAGCAGTTTTCCCATTTCTAACCAATTGTAATTTTGAAATCAAAAATTTTATTAATTTCCATGTTTTTTCCCTTACTCTGTTTTCAAATTTGATATTTTACCTGTTAATTAAAGCAATACTATGGCTCAAAGATGCTTACTTTTTCTGTTATGGCCATTTGTTGAATTAAATTCGGGATCCCGAATTTAATTGCACATGTGTTAGTAGGCCTATAGGAAAGCATGCATAAGCTTTTTATCCAGTTTTTGGTGGCAAAACAATTTTTTTCACAAAATACACTTGAAAATGCCTTTAGACAGTCACATTCCTCCATTTTATGCTGTTTTTCCTATAAACCATTTTTGACCAAAATCCCCGGGCCAAAATCTTATAGTATTGCTTTAACTTGATTTTAAAACAGTTCATCGGGATAGAATTACACTAATTTACAGCAATAGACTCAGAGGCAGTTGAGCCTTATTATTGATCATTTGACAAATAGATAATTGATTAGGATTTAAAATGTAAGCAAAATATATTCCTCTTAAAAATCTCAAAATTTTTAAGAGTCTCTAATAATATTGGTCGGCGTGCATTTTGTGCATTGTTTGAACATCAATTGGTTGAAGGCAACAAAATAATAATTGTAGGTCTTGCTTGCCTTCTGACTAAATTGTGGTACCAGGTCTTGTTACAACTAACACTAATTGATGTCAACATAAGCTATGGTCACAATAATCGTACGATCAGCTTACGAGCAGTGTTTAGTCCATCTAATAGGACCACACGATGCCCTCGCTGCTCGCTTTACTCACTGCTTGGGCCGAGTACATTTTCTGTAAGTTAGAAGGAAACAATAATAATTGTAGGTCTTGCTTACCTTCTGACTGTAATAGTGGTGCCAGGTCTTGTTACAATATATTAACACTAATTGATGTCAACTAAAGTAAGTCGGTTCAACATCATTATGGCAATATGAAACGCTGATAGTCAGAATACGTTGGATATTCCTAGATCTAATTTTGAGATCTGAGATCCCAAATAGATGGTTCTTCACATATCAACCATGTTGAAATCAAACATACATCATGGGTTGTAAGGGTCAGTTTTGACTATAGAACAATAGGTTTTAGAATGTGTTCTAAAAATATATGATGGTGCCTACCAGAACGCAATTTGAGATTCCAAATAGATGCTTGTTCTTGATATATATATAAACTATGCTGAAATCAATCATCTTAGGCTGTCAGGGCCAGTTTTGACTGTCAGGGCCAGTTATCAAATAGAATATTCATTGCCATCAACATAAAAATTGTTTACATCCATGTATACATAACAAATAATAGTTATTTCTAAGTGGAGAAAAATTATCTTATGTAATGCGATTGGGAACGAAATACTTTGCTAAAAATGTTTCATTAAATAAATAAATTTGAATTTAGATGCTTGCTGAGTTGAATATATGTAAAAAATGCATTTGTCTTGAAAAGGTTCATCAGGATAGTAGAATAAATGGATATGTATTTAGAACTTTGTTTATATTTATTAAATGCATTTGTGTTGCTTTAATTTCGTTTACTCCTTGATATGTTCAAAAGGAAAAAAACAATTGCTGGAGGAGAGGCGCTAGAGGGAGGGAGGGAAGAGAAGAGGAGAGGAGAGAGGAGAGGAAAGGAGAGGAGTGGAGCGGAGATGATGAGCAGAGCGGAGAGGAGAGGATATGCAGATAATGTTTTGTTTGCTCTGACTGTTCTATGTGGGTTGCTTGAAGTCAACAACTTCACCATTTTACTAAGATGCAACAAACAACCAAAAATGAAACTCATGTAGGAGCCCTTAACTTAAACTTACCATAACTGCATCCTTTTCCTAAGAAGCTATATGAATTTGATGCAACAAACAACCAATTACTTAGGAGCCCTTAACTGCATCCTTTTGCTAAGAAACTATACATAATTGATGCAACAAACAAACACGGTTCATTAAATTTTAATTTACATACAAATGACGCCACATGGTTCATGATCCCAAGTTCATGATTAAAAACCCAGTCGCATGACATGAAAAGAAACATCATAGATTACATTATATCACTCAGTTTGTCCAGATTTTTTTATACATTTTTTGCAGGTGTGAGGGAGGGTCGAGGACCACTAAGAGATAATTTATTTTTTTTATATTTGTAGGCATTGATATGTCCACTTTGGCGCAAAGTCAAAATCCTTAGCGGGAACATTGAGGGGGCGGGTAGTACGGGAGACATGTCCCCTCCTAAATTTCACGTGGAGGTGACAGCCCCCTCAAAAAAAATTAAAAATAAAGAAGAATGAAAGAAAATTGAATTTCCCTTTGTTATTCATAATTTAAATGTGAAAAATCAAAAAAAAAATCAGATATTAGGCAAAAAAAACCCCAAGTTTGTTTCCCGTGCGCCGCGCGCATTTTGTCTTGGCGTCATTATTTGCGCATTTCATTTTTTTATTTGATATTTTAGAAAACGAAAATCAAAATAGCCAATTTGATAAAAGAACAGGGAAAATTGCAAAATTTTTACTAAAGAAGGTTTTCTTTTCAACAAAAACTTGAAACTGGACAGGTTTCTTACTAGAAAAATCATCACCCATGCGGATTTTCGATCAAAATTTGCCTTAGCACCTCTTGAACAATAAAAAAAATAAAAATAAAAAATAAAATAAAAAAACGCATTTCGCATTTAGGTTTTTTGACCACCGACAGGAAACAAACTTTTTTTTTTTTGCCTTATGTTAATTTCTAATCAAAATTTGCCAAGTTTTATCCTAATTTCAAGATTTTTAAACAATTTTTAGCTGAAATCAGCCGATTTGCCAGATTTTTTTCACGCGCAGAACATCACGGCCATTCAAAAGTTTGCTCCAAAAAATTTTAGATAGAAAAAAGTTTGCTGTCCTCCTCTAAAAGTTTATTTTTTAACCTTCCGCCGGCACTTCCCCCCCCCCCAAAAAAAAAAAATCACCCCTTTTCTGGAAAAGTGGCAGATTTAGACCTTTAATTGATATACCGGTACCTTTAAAAACTACCCTTTTTTCTTGATTTTCTGGTCACATACGCTACAGTCATTAAACTTAAGTGCCCCCCCCCCATCCCAGAACCACCCTCCCCGGAACATATCTTTAATATGCTTATTATTTGTTTCCAAACATAAGATTAAACACTGAAAACTAGGAAAATTAATTTTGAGACCAATCAGGTTCAAGTGACTTAGGTAAAGATATATTACCTAATTGTGTTTGCTTGGGGGTAATAGCAACAAAGTGCTACGAGCAAATATAAGGGTGTCAGAATAGTAATAAATTCATCAGAAATTTATAAAAACAAATCTGAAGTGTTAATGGGAGACAATATTAGTCTTATCGTTAAAATTAAGGGGAAAATTATCATAATGTACTCTACACTTCCATAAGTTTTTATCATCATTTATGACAGATTTAAGAAAAATAAAGGTACTTGACTTTGGTTTGACAACTCAAATCGTGTGTTGAATAATGCATCAACAGTTCATGATGAGTGCTTCTACTAACTGTTGCAGTTGACAGATAAGGCAAATTCATACTCGGCCTCCAAACAAAATTTTTCCTACAAAACATTTGGTCGTGACGTCACCAAATATTTGCCATCGAACTTAAAGTATAAACGGGTAGCAAACATTTGGTCCAATGTATATGGCAATTCAATAGCATGTGCAATCTAGCGCGAAATGTTATTTGGTCTCAACTCGGTGTTGAAGTTACTTTGTTTGGAGTCACTCGTCATTTTGACGTCACAACCAAATGTTTGGTAGGAAAAATTTTGTTTGGAGGCCGACTATGATTTGGCCTTTACACTTGTAAATGAAAGTACTGAAACAATCATTGGGTACATGAAATTGGGATTATCAGGGGTCAATATTTTGCAGTTTTTTAAACATCAAAAATCTTATTTATGCCACTTTTTTGTGGGGTTGGGGTGGGGCTCTTGGAGTTATATTGGTTTTTTAGGTCACTTGCCTTGAGATAGGGGATTACAACATATATGTGGGCTGCGGCGGCAAAAGGATTCAATTGTCATCTTCTATATGTAGCCCATTGTAGCATAAGTTTTTAGCATATCTGATACTAGTTGTACATACATCAGATATGCTACAATGAGCAACATGTAGCCAACAACTGCATCCTTTTGCCGTTGCGGCAAACATATGCGACTATACAAGTAAAAAGTGCACACAAAATCTTACATTATGTAACCCTTGAGCTACTCAAGCGCTATTGCTTGCATATGCACAATTCTGCGGAAAAAAATATAAGATGCGATTAGGTAGGTAGTCAAGTGATTTTAGTGCGCAAACCAGAACACAGTGTAGGGTCACTATGTATTTGTGTAGCGCCAGTCAGAGCATGCGTGCACACGGGCAACTATTAATACGCACCCAAATTTTTTAGAGTGCAAATAGTGTACTTTCCTATCTGTACTCTCTATTTTTTGTTTCTTTCTTATTATGTCAGATGCATATCAAGGCTTTAACAGCAAAAGAAAAAAAAGTACGACAGTATAATGCTGACAACTTGTCTCCAAAACAGCAGTTCACCTCCTATTTTGAAGCAGTTAGCCTGTTTCAAGGAAGTAAAAAAGCGGGAAAATCCAAGCAATCATGACAGCACCAGGAAACAGATCACCTCACTGCATGGGGAGATGCTTGGCAAATATAATTTTTTTAACCATATTAAAATTGTGAAGAAGGAGAAAGTCTTTTTCAAGATTTTAAATTATGGGTGACATACCTTTGTACAGCAAAAAACTTTTCAATTTTAAAAATTTACTGGCGGCTGGTGGAGGACAAACAAACAATTTGTTTTATTTTTTGGCTTTATGCATATAAAACTTTTAAATGATTGAGTTATACCAGAACTTAAATCTTTAGAAGATTTCAGTACAATTCAAGAAAATCCTAGTCTCAAAATGTGATTGATTGCATATTTGTCAGCAGTGACAGTTTCAGAGTCCTTTCTTATCTTCTACCAGAGTCCATTGTATTCTCAATACAATTTTTCTTGTTGTTTTCTCTTTTATTTGTTGCTTCTCCTTTCTCATTTTGTTTTCAGTTCTTTCTTTTAATATAATTCTTTGGGCATTTTACAGTATGTAACAGTTCATCTCAAACAGCCATAAATGGAGCATCTTGTCAGTTGTGACCAAGGAAGTTATAGGGGGGAACCGTCTTTCTCCGCCATCTTGTGTCGCTCATGGAGCAGAGTTATTGTACCTCCGGATATATTCGGGATTTGACCCGATATCCAGGCAGATCGCGTAAATCTTCACCTGACGCATACAGCGTGTGCATTTTGTTTCACGCGCAAACCGTGTCTGCGTTTCATGTAGCGTGCATTGCGACTTGCTCTGATTAAAGTACGCCAATTTTCCCGCTAATCCGTTGTGAAGACTCTCGAAGTGTTGCAGACGGAGCCGTAAAATGCCGGAGGTACAATAACTCACCCTCCATGAGCGACAATCCAAGATGGCTGCCGTCCCATAGGATTTACACGGCGATAAAATCAAAATGGCGGAGAGTACCGGTTCCCCTTTATAACTTCCTTGGTTGTGACACAATACAGCAAATACCTTACCTCCTGTTTTTTTCAAACTTTTTGAGATTTTTGTACCAAAATATTGCTCTTATTTTTCTCATAACCCCTGTGAAATTTCTCAGCTTAGTTATGTTCTGCATATGAAAAACTTCTAGCCTGAAATGAACAATAAATATTTCAACGTTGCTCCATATACACTGCACGAGTTTTGTTTACACAGACATGCTTGTATGAGCACAGCATATATCTGTACACAAAATTCCGTTCCAGCTGATTGTTTTCTGACTTCGATGTCCGAGAAGACAGCAAAAACGCGGGCAGTTCTTTACAATCAGGACATATTTTATATCATTAGAAAGCTAGTCTTCTGAATATTTATGATCCACCCGAAGGCAATCGAAAAAAGGGCAGACAGGTTAATTGGCGATTACATCTATAGCAACAAGTCCCTTCCAAATGGCTGAAAATGACCATTTCGCCATTGAAAAAGGATATTTTAGGTCAAAAACGCGGGCACGTCTTAATAAGAAAAATTTTTGAAGTAAGATTTTTATGATAAAGTATACTTTAAAGATGACAATACCGAGCGAAGGCATTAACTTTTTATCAAAATAAACTCATAGTGATAGAAGATAGAACTGCTACTGCCAAATTTTCAGCTGTCTCGCCATCCTTAAGAGGCGTGTAAACTTTACATTGAGCAGATGCATGGGACTTTTCCATATGTTTTGGAGGTATTAGTGAAAATGTGTCCAATTATGGTAACCATAATTAATTTTACATAGTAGCAAATAGGCAGCTGCAAAACACAAAATTGACCATAACATGAAAACGGTTTGACGGATTCAGCTGAAATTTGGAACTAAAACCTGTTTAGTGGTCATCTTTCATATGACACTGAAAACAAAATTTTGAAAAATCAGACCAAGCTCCTTTAAGTCAGAGCTACAAGTGTCTGATTAACAACCTGTTAAGAACCAATTAATAATTAATATTTTAAGAGAGAATAATACAATTAAAGACATTATTTAGGTTCCTGGGTGAAAAGAGACATCACAGCGACAATGCATCGCAATTGTTTAGTGAAATAGGCCACAGGTTTTTTTTTTAAATTTTGCAACATAAAGCCTTGACACGAACACTGGGCATTATAAGAATTACCAATTTAATACAATTTGTGTGGTAACTTTAGCAATGATTTCTTAAATCTAATAATTGTAAAATATCTCATATTACCAATTTCATTCACATCAATATATCAAAATTTATATGCTTTCTGTCAAA
>JXSR01S014509.1:46736-58570 GCA_000969725.1 Ophiothrix spiculata | reverse complement strand
TTTCAGTTTGTATAGTTTTTAATATCGAAGGTTAGATTCCATTTTCTGATTTTTCCATGTTTTATTTTTATACTTCTTTTTCCATTTTTATCAACACCACAAAGATTCCCAAAATAAAACAGCATATTGCCCTTAAGATAACAGCATTATGTAATGTGTTCTTAAACATACACCAAGGCTTGTCAAGTTTATCCATTCCTGGGTCAAAGTCATTCCAAGTCCAACTACTTTAATACTTCAAGGTCCTAACTAAACTGTATCAAAATTATTTATCCACATACTACCAGTTCACATTTGGCCAGCTAGTAGAATTACACTTTCATGGAATACTATAATACAAGGGGAGAGGAAACTTTTTCATGGAATACTATAGACTACATGTACAAGGGGAGACGAAGAAAACATGTTAAACATTAGGCCTTTGCTTTTACCATTAAAAGCCTGCCATGGGCCTCAAACTGAGGCTAATCTTTTATATTGTTCTGCTGGGTTTTCATGCTGGGCTTTTTGAGAAAAATGAGAAAATGTGTCATTTTCTAATTATTGTACAAATAAATACAACACAGTAGTCTACGAGGATTTTCAAAATGCTGAAAAGCTTGTTACTTGGAAACGAACAGTCGGAATCAAGTGAAATTTTCAGAATACATTTATGTTGTACTCTTCTTTTTATTTAGCTAGAAAAAAGGCCACGTATTTAAATTATTTGAAAATTAAATCATCAAAATCATTTTGATGAATCATCAAAACTTTTTGAATCATTTCAATTACTGGAAAAAAAAGTTAAGGTGGCCTAGCACAGATAGAATTCCTCTATTTGATTTTCTTATTTTTTGATATATGGTGTTTTTATGTGTGCTGATCACATTTCTGAAATAAAAAAAGGGGGTCACCGACTTAGTTTTTGAGAAAAATCTTAAATTTTAAAAAGGGTATGTATAACCACTTTTTACCATTTACGTCTATGGTAAAATCGAAAAAATTAAGACAAAAACACTTATAATTAAAAAACAGCTCTATTTTTCTCTCTCTTTTTTAAGTATGTACTGGTCCTTATATAGTTCTTTAAAAAAACGTAATAAAAAAATATGGTCCCCGACTTACACTTTGAGATATAAAGCAAAATAAGGCAAAAAATTGACATTTTTTTAGCAGTGACTAGTCCCTTAAGCACTGTGCCCTTTGGGTCCTGCGCCGTCAGGAGCAACGCGCATGGTCTTATGCGTGAATATAAAAATGACGCATGTGTAAGGTCACGTTTTATTAAAGCGCAAGATACAGTACGCCAAAAAGTACGCTAAAAGCCCGGGATAAATACTTTGAAACTGTGTCCAACACCGCTGATATCAGCTCGCTCGTGTCCGACACCGCATCTGTGCTAGGCCACCTTAAATAAACACCCTGAAAAAAAAATAGTGGCCGAAAAATGCAATAAAAAAATTAGGGGGTATTTCCGCATCCGCGTAGCCCTTTTTTACTAAAAACAAAAACAAAAACCGCATAGCACTTAGGGTTTTTACCTTAAAGGTACAATTCATGATTTTGATGTGACAAAAACCTCGCCTCTTTTCTGGCTAAATAAAAAGAAGAGTACACTATAAATATATACCGACAATTTCACTTGATTCCGACCATTTGTTTCCACCCTGGAAAAATTCAAGTATAATTCTAGTACACATTCCTGAGGTGCAAATTTGGAACACAGATTCGAGTACAATTTAAGTACAATTCAAGTACATAAATTTGTACTCGAATTAAAAATTGTACTCAAATTTGTGTTCCAAATTTGCACCTCAGGAATGTGCACTAGAATTGTACTCGATTTTTTCCAGGGCAAGTTACCAAGCTTTTCAGCATTTCGAAAACCCCCATAGACTACTGTGTTGCAATTACTATTGGGGCCCGACAATAATTAGAAAATGACATATTTTCTCAATGCAAGCAAATATGAAAGAATGGTAACATATACCAGTTGGGGATTCTCATAAGCTAAAAAAACTCAGTTTTGATAGAAGTGACCTTGAGGGTGAAAAGTGGATTATGAATTGCCCCTTTAAGTAAGCTGAGACAGGGTTCTTTTTTTTTTTGGCCTTATTACCCTAAATTCAATTCAAGGAGAATTATATTAGTCATCTGTTTTATTTCTAAATTCAAAATTCAATTACAGTTCAAATTTTTTCAAAAATAGGTAAAAAAATCATCCCCAAAATAACAAAATGTGAGCATCACATTGCCATAAAGCTTCACTGAAGTCTGTATTTTTCATTTAGAGTTAGAGTAAAAAATGCACATAAAATTTGATTCCTGGAAAAAAAATTGATTTTTGCAGACTTGAAATTGTCATGCCTTTTGTAAAGTCCTTGCAAAATATTAGACTTCATTTCAGAGTCAGGTGCAGGACTGTGTCTTTTTGCCAATATCTTCCCATTCAATGACAATGTTCTATTCATATTTTTAATGACGGAATTCTTCCAATAGATTCAATACTGACTTTGATGTCATTTCAACTCCAAAATACCATATCCACTTCAACTGTTTGCAATCTAGAAAATCCTTTACTTTTTTTTTATAAATACCCTTACTTCAATCATAATCTGTAACTGACAAATATCAAAGTAAAGTATTTTCAAAATTGTTGGTACATTGGTATGAAATACTGCATCCAATTCAACTATTTTCCATTTGACTAACTCTTTAAACATACCATAGTTGAATTTGACGAGCAGATACGGTAGCTCAATGGTACAGGTGATATACATTCAGTGGTGTAGCCAGGTTGGGGCAGGGGGAGTCTGCCCCCCCCCCCCCCCCCCCCCCCCGCAAATTTTTTGGTGGGAAAATCGGGACAAAATGAAACAGAAAGAAAATAATAAATAAGAAAAAACTTCTTAAAGTAGTACTTCTTGGACCAAAAATTGCCCCTACACCTACATACCCACCTATCGTGATTTCTTTTCCCTGCCGGGCTTTTTCCTGTCTCAACGACAGGGTAAATGTGCCCCAAAACTACTGAGAATGTGTTTATTTTTTCTTGTCAGTTTTGAAATTGAATTACACAGATTATGATTCTGCCTAAATATCATTGATTTTTTAAAGACATATACCTATGTCGGAAAAAATCAGGACAAAATGCGTTTGTCTGGCTACGCCACTGTACACAATCAGAAAATTCATAGTTGAATATGGATAAGAACAAGCCAACTTTACATATCTCGTGCAGGTAGCTTGAGTCACTTGAGCTTGATCAGAATGTGCCAACACATCGGATGCAGAGTTGTTGATTTTTGATGAACAATTTTGAAGCACTTTTGAATACCTTTCAACAACAAAATTTTTTATGAAATCTTATGGAATTAAATCAAATTTTAAATGTTTTCAGTTAAACAGATACATTAAGCAGAATCTGAAGCAAAGTGCTTCTTTTTAATTATTTATTGCTTTGTCATTTTTAAATGTTTCAAAGCACCGGGCTTTGCACATTCTCGGTTCACAAAGTGCAATGAAGAGTCGGTCATCATATATGTACTGTGTAAACGCACGTACGTGAACACTATACCATTCGTAACATGTTATTTTGAATATCAACCGTGGGTTCATCACAAATCAACAACAGTAGACTCAAATATAAAGAGATATGGTGAGTTGTTGAAGCATGCATAAAAGCTCCTTTGTAGAGTCTTGAATAAAACAGTCATGTCGGCTCAATCAGTCAGGCACTTGCTTACAGTGTGATAGGTCCTGAGTAAAAGCAGCAGTGGTGCCAAAATCCTTTTGACATGGAAGTCACTGCAGATTGGCTTGAGGTAACTCAGGAAGTTGTTGCAGGATAGAGTGGAAATGCTACAGTGGTTAAAGAACATCTACAGAGTGCCATAGTCGTGTGGAACTACAAAGTCACGGATGCAGTTACCGCACACTAGGTGTTACCTGTCCACCTCTTCATCATATATATCGCGCAATTGTTCCTCAAGGACATGGTGTGGAAATTGCACCTGTTGTTCCATCCATTTAGCTACAGTTAAAAGTTTTTTATCTTTGAAATTTTGTCCGATGAGCTGTAAACCAATCGGAAGACCTTGTGATGACAAAGTGGCTGGAATATTGATAGCTGAAACACCTGCAGAGAAGACAAAAACAGGAAATATATTGATAAGCTTAGGAAAAAAAAGGTATTATTCTAGTTCTAGTTTAGGTGTTTCCTTCAAGAAGCAAAATCTCCATCGAATTGCTTGACAAATTATTATTTGGTAGATTTGTTTATGTATAATGTTGGTAGATTTATTTGTGCTGCTAACAAATGTAAAATAAATAATAACAAATTCTTACGGTGATCTTTTTTGAGATACAGGCATTTGAAAAGTACAAGTGTTTCCAGAAATTCCTCTGATTTACCCATAGATTTACAGGGGAGATACCAGCCTTTGTGTACCAGCCTGTGTAATGGCGTCGTCAGCTATGGAGCTCAAATTGGGGGTATTCGGGTCCACTCGATACCCGCCAAATTCAACCCCGAGTGCCAAGGTTTGGTTACGCGTAGAGACAACTTGCGCAAATAATACTTTACGCGAATGATACGGCAACCTGCACGCAATTAAAGCTTGTGTACGTGTTTCAATATTCGCGCATTATGACAAGGTGCGATGCATCATCGGCAAGCCTCTGCAAAAACCTGAATACCCCCAATTTTGTCTCCATGCCGGAATATAAATGGCGGCGTGCCTTGTATCACCCCTGTAAATCTATGGAATTACCTCAAAAAGTCAATCACTACACGTGCTTCTAAAGTAGCAAATGCGCCATTAATTTTCTTCAAATTTTTAAATATGCTATACCTTTTTTGCGTGCAACAAAATATTGAAATAAAACATAGGGACACCAAATTATTTCTCACACAAAGTGACAAAAACAGGCTCAGTTGATTATTTTGTGTCTGCAATTATATTGTGCAGCAACGTGGTGATTGACTAAGCACACTAGTAAAGTGTGCGCTCAGTTGAAAATTGCGTACATGGAATGAGCGCAAACAGATTTTTACTATTTATAAAAAAAAATTGTTATCCCGCAGGCCTAAGCAATTAATTGATCACCTTAAAAAGCTTTCAGCACTTGAAATGAAAACATACTTAAAACGATGTAACACAATCCTATCAGATGAAACCCTGGGTGCAGTGTTCGAATTAAGGGGAAAAAACGTGGTTGTCCCACGGACAACCAGGTTGTAATTTTTGGTTGTCCGTCAGAAATTTGGTTGTCCGTAATTCAAAACTAAATTTTCACACTTATGTAGAAAATTGTGTACGATATAATTACTTAGACTACGCACAGTGCGATCAGGGAATTGAAGAAAAATGCTCAAAAATTGTAGAATTTATAGGAGGTTCCAGGTTTGAAATAAACTTGCTAAGAAGTATGTTTTGAGTTTGAAAAATTATGGTTGTCCGCCGGACAACCGCAGCATTAATTTAGGTTGTCCGGCGCTAGATTTGGTTGTCCCGGGCAACCGGACAACCATAATTTCGAACGCTGCCTGGGTGTGTTGGATGATATTTGACAGTTAAATGTGATATTTGATATTATGATGTACATCAAAACCTGGCTTAAAGTGGCAATTCATGATCCACTTTTCACCCTCAAGGTCAACTCTATCAAAATTGAGTTTGGTGGCTTATAAGAGTCCTAAACTGGTATATGTTACGATCCCCAAACCATTCTTTCATATGTGCTTGCATTTTTGAGAAAAGTGAATTATTGTTGGGCCCCGACAGTAATTACAACACAGTAGCCTATGGGGATTTTCAAAATGCTGAAAAGTTTGTAACTTAGAAACTAACAGTCACAATCAAATGAAATTTTCAGAATATATTTATGTTGATACTCTTCTTATATTTAGCTAGAAAAGAGGCGAGGTTTTTGTCACATCAAAATCATGAATTGCACCTTTAAATCTGTACAAAATTAAAAATTTTGTATTAACAGCAAACAACAGAAATCATGCAGTTTTGTTTTTAAGCACAAAATATTATACTTTTATCTTCATACTTACCAGCCAAGTTGGCAGGCTGAGTTAACACGTCTTGCTTCTCACATTGCTCACGTTGATCTATGGACGCATAGTCTCTGTATCGTATTGCATCACTAATAGTAGTAGGTGTCAACAAGACATCAATGCCGCTATCAAATACTTTGGCAAAGTCTTCTGCAATCAAACGTCGGACTTTAAGAGCCTGCTGGAAGTGATGATCATAGTTCCTATGAATTAAAAATATAACAACACAATGCATTCAGCAAACTGTGAGGAAAAATGCAATAGATTCAACATGTATTTTGCAGGATGGCCAAATGATGGACACAGCCTTATTCCCATAAGGCTTGTTACAGAGCATCTGTCATGGCTGGTGCAGGACAAGTGTGATGTCAAACAATTCAAGTGCACAATTACGACCTTGTGCTTGTAACATTTTGTAGCAAACAGATATACACATTACTTTGTTGTGCAGTTTAGAACATCGTCGTATTGCCGTGGAAAGCTGGATTAAAATCAAATTTTCTCGCAATAAATTATCACAGTAATATATGTGTCACAAAACCTCAAAATTGCAAAGTCATGGTTGACTGTCACAGCTACCTACCCAGACATACAAACGCTACAGCCACTCTGAAACAATATATCTCTGATATTTTGTCCAAAGTAGAAAATACTATTTCAATAAAGCTCCCATTGCAAAACCATTGACATTTGGTCAATATTGTTAAAGTGAACCTGGCCAACATGCAAAAACTGTATATGAAGACTTGGATGCAAGAGTAACTATTTCACAACAATGATGTGGATTTTTCTTGCAATTATTTGGTATTCAGGGTTGAAAATCACATAACCTTGTGACCAAGAATGAGAATTGCAGTCATGCTGTTTGGTTTGCCCATTATATCTATCATATTCATGGTGAAGCATCTATACAAGCCTCCAGTAAAGTCAGATCCCAGACAATTTGTTTAATTGCAAATTCAGCTTTAAAATGACAATGTACCAAGTACACAAGACGCCAAGAGGTGGATATACGCTACTTTGACGGATAACATGTCTCAATACTTTAAAATGAGAAACTTGCATTTTTTATTTTATGAACATTTCCAATCTGACTACATCTAGAACATGGCAGTTTTCAAATAGTTTGGGAGTTGAATTTTACTATCTTCTTAGCGTGTCCACAAAACATCTAATATGCTCCAGCCATTGTTGGACGCATTGATGGGCTTTATCATTGTAGACTGCAAGATCGTCTGTTGTGCATACTTGCTCCAAGACAGGACACTGGAGTAGATGCTGCATGGTCTGAGGTGCAGTTCTGCAGTTGCAAATTACATCTTCGGCAGTATCCAAATATCCCCATTTCTGCAGGCTCACTTTGGAACGACCCACTCCAGTTCTAAGGCGATTGAGGCACTTCCATTCAGTCCACTTTGTGTCACTTCCAGGTGGGAGCTCTTCCTGAGGCTTCAGTGCCATGGATGTTGCTGTTGTTAGTAGATATCCTTTCCTCCCACAAGGCAACTCTTGTGCTAGCTGCAGATGTTGCAAGAGGATTGACGCTGCTCAGGAAGCTCTTCCTCGACTTCAGGCGGTTAGCTACAGGAGTCTGGTTGAAGACAGGATGACGTACATCTTCGATTTGACGACTACGTTCTTTCATGCTAGTTACCTGACGTCTGATATCAGGGGGTGCTATGCCTGCCAGTACATATAGGTTGTCCGTGGGTGTTGGTCGGAGACATCCCGTAATCCGCAACAGGCATTGCGAGCAGTATCAACCTTCTTTGCATGAGTTGACCTTTCCCATACAGGGCATGCGTATTCTGCGGCAGAGTAGCAGAGTGCTAGGGCAGTCGATCTTATTGTCTGTGGTCTGGCTCCCCAGGTAGTGCCGATGAGTTTGCTCAGGATGTTGTTTCTTGAGCACACCTTACTCTTTGTCTTCTCCACGTGATTTTTGAAGGAGAGGGTGCGATCCAAGGTGACTCCAAGGTACACTGGGTGGTCATAGTTCTCAAGGGGTGTTCCTGACCAAGTGACCTGTAGTTGCCTCTTTGCTTCTCGGTTGCGTAAATGGAAGGCGCACACCTGTGTCTTCGATGGATTGGCACGAAGGTGATTTGCTTGGTAGTAGGGTGTTAACTCTTTCAACGCTTTCGTAAGTCGATCTTCCACAACCTCGAAGTCAGCATGTTGTGCACTTATGCCCAAGTCATCTGCACAGATGAAGCGACGAGTGCCATCAGTACTTGGTTGGTTATTAGTATATATGTTGAAAAGAATTAGAGGCCAAGAACACTTCCCTGTGGGAGGCCATTCCTTAGTCTTCGCCATCTACTCCTTTGATCACCTAGTTCCACAAAGAAGAGCCTATTCTCCAGCATACTTTCAATCAACTCAGTCAGGCGGATGTCCTTAGTAATATCCAGGATCTTGTGGAGGAGGCACCTGTGGTTGACTGTGTCATAGGCTGCGGAGAGGTCAACGGACACAACACCAGTCACCAGACTTTCCTCGAAACCATTCTCGATGTGCTGAGTGAGGTTGAGTACTTGGCTGCATGTCGACTTCCCTGGGCGGAATCCAGCTTGTTCTGGGATGAGGTGTTCATCTATTGCAGGACCAAGTCTGTTGAGGATGAGGCATTCAAAGAGCTTGTAAGTATGGCTCAGACGTGAAATGGGTCGGTAGCTCTTGGGGACCGATGGATCTTTCCCTGGCTTCAAGAGTGCTTGCACATGGGCCTTCTTCCAAATGTTGGGGAGTTTGTTGGTCATCATTCAGTTGTTGTAGAGTCCAAGAAGCCATTTCTTAGCTTCGGGGCCAAAGTGCTCGATCTGTTCTGTTGCGATGTTGTCCAAACCTTATGCTTTGCCTGGCTTCAGTTTAGAGATACCTTCTTCCAGCTCTTCCAGGTTAAAAGGTCTTGTAAATCCTGGGTCTTGGCCTTACTTTTTACGATTGAGTTTGATTCTCTTTCTTTGGATCCAATGTTTTTTGTTGTTGTTGTTGTTTTTTCTATGAGTTAAATAAAGGCATGAAGAATTTAAACTGCAAAAGTCCAAGTCCAAATGCTGCCAAAATTAAACTTTTATATGTATTTTGTATTGTGGTTCAAAATGAAAAATGCCAACTTTACGTGGGTTCTGAGGATGGTCACATGTCAGTATCCAAGTTTGAGTACATTACAACATAAGGCCAAAAAAAAAATATTGTTGTGTTGCCCTCACGGGCCAAAAAACAGGAGGACCGGACGGTCTGACTTTTTTTTTTTTTATAGTATTAATGTAAGTATGACCTCCAGATCTTGAGATAAATAGTACAATGCAAAATATGTGAAGTGAGAAATGTTTTTTGTGCGAAATATAATCATGAAAATTTGACAAATAAATGATTCAAAGAATAAAATAAAAATTGTTGTTTGCTAATATTTATTAAAACTCGTAACTAAAAAGGTAGCATACCTTTCGGTTCCATTTATTTCATTCCAATTCAAGAATTTTGAATTATTTTTTTTTTGAATATACATACAAAAAAGAATGTGATGACTTCTGATCGCTAACCTCTGCACAGAGAGTGCTAGATTTATACGTATCTGCACGCATACTAGTAGTTTCGCGATCGAGGATTTCAAGTATTACAAGAGACTGCGAATAAGAGGCAACTCATCTACTATTCACAGTACTGCAGATACTGCGAATTTTTATGTAGGTGTAGCATCGGCATCTTCTTATTCACAGTCCCATACTGCGAATTTATTCGCAGTACGATACTGCGAATAGAGTCTTCCAAAACAAAAACATGTCCGTCGAGTCGCCGAAGTATTTACTGCATTTTCAAGGCGAAAAACACGTAAATATCAAAAAAATTACAACAATTTTGTTCAAAATAAAAAATAAAAATAAAAATGCCGGTCGTAGAATTTCGAAATTTACGACCGGGCGGGTGAGGGCAACACAACAATCTTTTTTTTACGCCTAATGATTGTTGATAGTTAAATCAAAAGGTCACACCTTTTCATCATTGAATATAAAGAATATTGAAAGTATCATCACAGTATGCCTGTATAACCCAAGTTGAGGTGTATGACCCTACAGTCACCCAATTTATATAAAAAGAAGTTGCAAAAGCAGTTCTGAAAAAACAACAACAACAAAAACATTGGGTTCAAAGAAACAAACCTTTTTAAAAGAAAGTAGTTCCCTGCCAGGATCCTTCCTTTGACAACATCATTGAATCCCTCCCATCGGGTTGCAGCATATAGAGCTTCTGTTGAACGCCTCTCATTGTCACGATAACCTGCAATATGATTCAACACAAAATTGGAAAACAAACTTGAAAACAAAATACCTATGGCCACTTCAACATCACTGAAATACATTAATTATGCAAAAGTTGTATGCCAAGCACATAAGCAACTTCATTAAAAAGTGCAAATGTAGAGTATGACATAATTGGCTGATACCTACATACTCTGTCTTATTTTTAAGACATTGAAGCTGGTATCATAGTGTCTGTTGTGGTTGTAAACAATTCTGACATTACAAATGTCAAGTGTGTATTCCTGTCTTGTCCTGGTTGCAAAATTCTGCGGCAAGCATGATTTAAGCTGATATATATCAATTACCTTATCGTGAGGTTTGCAAATACACATTATGAACAGTTGGGTTTAAAAAAATGCTAAGCTCTTCAACTGGTAGGATGATTAACTTTTAAATAAAAACAGTAATTTATATTGGACTAATTATATTTGTGATGACTCACCCCGAAAAGGGTGACTTTGCGATAGAACACTTTTCAAGAAACAGGTGAAAATAGGCAGCAAAAAATAAACAAAATAATAAGAATTTTCGGCAGATTTTCTGTTGTTAAATTTGATCGCCTTGATCAATTTCATCAAGTAAGTTGTCATTTTAAATGGGACCTATATTCTGAAACTACCCATATTCTATTCAATCATATCTAGCCATATTAGAGGCCACCTCTGTAGCACATATGATTGAGTAGCACACAATGGAAATCTGAGTATGTGGTAGAGACACCTCCATGACCTTTGCCCCAGCATTTTCACCCTACATAGCACACATATGATTGATTAAGACATAATGGAGAAATAAGTATGCGGTTTAAGTTTCTTATAAAAATTCTCCATTTAAAAACCCCTGAAACTTACCATATTCTATCCCATCATATCTAGCCATATTAGAGGCCACCTCTGTAGCGCATATGATTGAGTAGCACACAATGGAAAACTGAGTATGTGGTAGAGACACCTCCATGACCTTTGCCCCAGCATTTTCAAACATGTCTGCTGCTTTGGACCAGGCTTGTAGGACATCACTTGCCAACCCTGGTGGATGATACTCCTAAACAGCAATATTGTAAAACAGAGAAATAATCACTCAAATTAATGATCTAAATGATTGACAATTAATATGTATAAAATTGGAGCAAAAAACAATGCTTTGAAGAGGAACACAGTTTAGCCTTATTCATCAAACTTGAAGTTGTTTACTGGTATTGTTTACTAAACCACTGTCAGTATGCAGTTAACAACTGTTTTCAGTTGTGACTGACTGATATATTTTGTATTTCTGATCATAGCCAATTAAGGCTGGGGTAGACCTTCAATTGGCATAAATGGTTTTTGTACTCTAACTCTCAAACTAATTGTATAAACTATATAAAAGTATACATTTATAGAAGCGGATTTTTACCCTGAACATGATGATGATATTAGTTTGTGACCAAAAAATGACAATTTTGGCAAAAAATGCCAAAAACCGTATTTTTTGCCCCAAAA
>JXSR01S014509.1:34806-46501 GCA_000969725.1 Ophiothrix spiculata | reverse complement strand
GGGCAAAAATGATGATTTTTGGCATTTTTTTTGCCAAAATCGACATTTTGGTCAAAAATCGATATCGCCAATGTGTTCAGGGTAAAAATTCACTGCTAAAAATGTATACTTTTATATTGTCTATGCATTTAGTTTGAGAGTTAGAGTACAAAAACCATTCATGCCATTTGAAGGTCTACCCCAGCCTTAAACCTTAAGAATTGAAAAGTTGAGAAACTTTTCGAACTCAACTTAAAAAACAATTAATTGAAAAATATGAATAAATAATTTTTTAAGCACCTTAATTGTTTGTAGTTGTGGTCAGATTGTCTTTTGTTTAATTTCTTGTTCTATACATATATTTTTGTTTTTGTTTTTTTATTCAGGGGGTAGACATTCTACAGGTTTTATTGGCCTTTACTCTACTCCTCTATTTAACTTGTTTGTTGTTTATGTTTTTTGCATATTACCTTAAGTTTTATGGAAATAAAGATTATGAATTATGATTATGAATTCCAGAGACGATGCAAGATAGTCTAATGAATAAATGCTAGTTCAAATACTTTTATGAATAAATCATTTGGTAAAGTGAATGAATCAATGAATCAGTGAGTATGGTGGGGTCTAATAGATCCAAGGAATTTAAAAAGGAGAACCGGTACTCTTCGCCATTTTGATTTCACTGCCCTGTAAATCCTATGGGACGGCAGACATCTTGGATTGTTGCTGATGGAGGGCGAGTTACTGTACTTCTGGCACTTAACTGCTCCGCGTGCCACACTTCGAGAGTCTTCGCAACAGAATAGCGGGGAAATTAGCATACTTTGATCAGAGTAAGTTGCAATACACGCTACTAGAAATGCAGACACGGTTTGCGTGTGAAACAAAATTCACACGCTGTATATGTGTCAAGTGAAGATATACCCGATCTGCCTGGATGTCAAGCAAAACTCCGAATATATCTGGAGGTACAATAACTCTGCTCCATGAGCGTCACAAGATGGCGGCATATCCTAATTCCCCTATAAAAATTTCTTGAATAGATCATATTATGACTGAGACTCATCATGCCTACCATAGGCATACCTTTGTCAAGTTTTTTACATACAGTTATTTGGTCACGTAAAATAATTGAATCAGCAACTGTGGTACGGTAGAATCTAATGGACCATGCCTACCTTAGGTATCCCTATAGTCAAGTCTTTTACAGATATGTCTTCAGGTAAAGTGATAGAATCAATTGAATCGGTGACTGTCGTGGAGTCTAGCGGATCATGTCCTCCTGTTGCATCTGAAATAAAATTAAAAGTTCACAATATTTGGTTTACAATTCTAAGCAGAGTATAACTTTGTCCCTACCCAAACCAATCTTATTGATACTGAGGGACTTCGATTTAATTTGAAACTAGTTGTTTCCAAATTGAATTCTTATTACTCAAATAAATCCATTTTGATTGGGTGTCTTTCCATAATTTTTATTGCAAACAAGCACCACAACTGGATTTGAACGTAAATGAATTGTGCCAGTGGACAACAATTAAAATGCAATATATTTAAATGTTTCTCAACTCGTGTTGACAGAACTTACACATGCTCCTTCTGATTATGTCAAGTATGAATTCAGCTTTTAAGAGTTGACACATAGAGCAGCTATTTTGAAAAAAAAAAACACCAGAAGGCAAAGAAGCTGGAGCTACATCTTAAAACACTGGATGGACAGTTACAAATTTCCTGACAGTGAACCTGTTGTAAATGAGATGTTGCTATCTGGTGTTATTAGATATCACTGAGATCATTGATAATTCTTTATCAAAGAAACTTACTGATAACTGCAGCAGCATCATCCACATTCCTGGCCAAAATAGATGGAGCATCTAGAGAATTGACCAATGGTATGAGCCCGTGTCTTGAATTGATTCCATACGTCGGTTTGTATCCAACAACGCCACAGTACGATGCTGGATTACGTGTTGAACCACCAGTGTCAGAACCAAATGCTCTGTAAAAAAAAAAACAATAAAAAAAAAAATGATTTGCACCATAAGCTAAAATGATAGATAAAAAAAGTTTAAAAAAAAGAATACTGAACAATTAACCCAAAGAGCAACAGAGGAATAATCAGATTAGTCACAGAAAAATTTGCATTTGAAATACCGCATAAAACAAGGACTCTTAAAATGGTATTATGTGCCCCTTCAGGGAGTGCCTGATGAACAGAGATTGAGCTCAATAGCAGTGCAGCAATTCTTGTCTGCTTTAACACTACCCTTTTCATGACATTATCAAACTCATCGTATTACAAAAACATCATCTTCATTCACACTTGACCTTAAATGATGAGCATTAAAAACAACAGGCTTGTTAGCAAGACACCCAAATACAAGTGACACTTTTAGTCACAAGCAATTAAGACACGTTCTTATCTAGTCTTATCTGTCCGTTATGGTCAAGTGATGACAACTGATAAAATTAATGCAAATTAATTGCAATTACATCAGGACTTACACTAAGCTTGCTCCTGCTGCTACTGCTACAGCACTTCCACCAGAGCTTCCACCAGCAACAAACCAATCCTCATCGTCGGCCACTTTGGTTGCCTGGTTTTGGTTGCTATGGTTTTGATTGCTAGAATTCCACGGATACTTCCATATATTTTTAACAGGTCCATGTATGCTATCGATACTTCCTGATCTAGATTGAATGATTATGAAATAAAAACAACAACATTTAGACATATGCCTAAATTGTCAGTTTGTGAGTACCACAATGTTCTATCACAGTCATTTGGTGTTTACCATTATTGTGGGATTGAATAATCCCTTATGTAGCTTAAATATAGCAGTTCTACATATATACCACTTAAAACAGTCACCAGATTTATCCATCATAGTCTGCCCCAACCAGGATATGGGAAGCTGCATAAAGGGTACATATTACAATCTAACTACCAAAAAGATACATGCTTGAAAAGGTAGCAAAATAGCTAAATGAAGTGAAATGATTGTGACGATCTACTTGCAGCAAATCATAAGAGAGGTTTGATCTAAATGGAAAATCGCTATATAAAAACCAGTTATTATTATTATTACTGTAATTATCACATACAATCTGGTGCTCAATAAATTCCCAAATTATTATATGACACAGCCGGGACCTTCTGTAAAGTGAGCTCGCAATGCATAGATCAAAAGAGCTAGGACTTCTCCTTTCAGATCTATACACTGAACGAACTTATACATTTGTGACAATACATATTGAATTATTATAGTCCAACAGCCTTGGCAGGAGGATGACCGGGGCACCTTGAGTAAAACTTGCAGAAGCCAGTATGGACTGAAAAACAAATGCACATATACAGCACCAGGACTGGGGATCGAACCCATGATAGTCCTGGGCTCATTGGTGCAAAGCAAGGTAAATAACGCTGCGCTAACCTGCTTTGGTGTGGTGGATTAAGTTTGGCCCGTTACAATTTGGTGGCAGCTGGTGGTCCGTATCGTTTCTTAATGCAACACTGCCACAAAATTGTAACAGATTGAACGTAATTCACCCCAACTACTTTACTGTAATAATCACAAGGCATACCATGATTATACTTTGATCAAAACCAAATAGGCGGGCCTCTTCACATCGTGAATTGATACTAAGAAGCGCACGTAGCTGATCACAGCACAACTGCAGAAGGCGCAGCGCGTATTATTCGTGTGACTGGCGCATCAGTATCTACCAGTGTTGTATTCGAGTACCCCTTATCCGAGTACGAGTACGAGTACGAGTACTCACCATTCGAGTACGAGTACAAGTACGAGTACTTACTCCTTAGTACGAGTACAAGTACGAGTACATATGTCCGAGTACGAGTACGAGTACTTTTGAATTACAAACTACTAAAAATAAACACAATAAAAACATTTCATTTATAAACACAAGTTTAACTTTAATCTTCTTTTCAAATATATGACATTGTTTATCAGTTGGTGATGGGCACTACTGTGCAGTGTTTAAAATAAGATGTAGCCCATGCCCTTTGATCTCAATTAATTCAGTCAGAGCAAGTCAGTGGCGGCGGAAAGTAAAAATTTTAGGGGGCACGGCTTTTTTTGAGCAAAAATGATTTCAGGAAAATTTTGTGTTTTTTTGCAATGCGCGCGCGCGCAAAAAAATCTGTCAAATCGGCAAATTTCAGCTAAAAATTATTTTAAAAATCTTGAAATTTGGCGCAAAAATGACAAATTTTTACTAAAAAGTGACAAAATATCTGATAATTCGCGCGAAGCGCGCAATTTTTTTATGATTTTTAACGTTTATATTATCAAAACAAAGGGAAAATTTCAATTTCCTTTCCTTTCCTTTCTTTCTAGGGGATCCGTCCCCCTTGTGAAATTAAGGGGGGCCGTTCCACCGGGTCCGCCGCCTATGACGGCAAGTAAGCACAACTGAACAGAATATGATAATTGCAGTATTGATTGACTGACTGAATGATGTTCACCCAATTGGGTGGTCTTCTTCAGTGGGTTTAGCTATGCAATGGGGTGTGTATGTTGGGTGTATCAACTGTTATGATTTTTGGGAGCATTTTACCTGTACTATGGATATAGGCCTAAAAAGTAAATATATGAAAAGATAAAAAATCAAAAAATCAAAAAACAAAATAAATAAATGGGGAATAAATAAATAAAACAGAAAATAAAATGATAATTTTTATCTTATTTAATATTGAATAAAAGATTTTATTTCATTATTTTAAAACAATTGTACTCGCCTGTACTCAGCTGAATTTGATTGTTTTCCTCAAGTACGAGTACGAGTACAAGTACTCAAAAAATGTACTTAAGTACGAGTACAAGTACGAGTACTGTACTCGAGTACTCCAACACTGGTATCTACGGCGCAAATTTAAGTGGGATTATGTCAACTCGCGGATGAAGAAAAGCCTCATAATTCCCGCCTATTTAATTGGTGTTGATCAAAGAATCGCGCTTAAAAAAGATGCCATTTTGAAAAATTGTGGCATCCATGACGTACATCGTAATATCATAATAAGTACTTATAGTCCATTTTACAAAGTAGAAATCACTGGAAATGTGTCTTGATCAACATATATACAACAAGCACATGGAAAAAGTCAGAATCTCCAGGAGTATGTGTGCGGTCTCTCTTGTTTTTGCCTGAATTTCAGAGACTGCCGCTCCATTTCACAGGTTTTGTGCCTAAAAAATTAATATTGTTTTCACAAAAAGTTGCTAATTCATAATTTATGAATATTCAAATAATCTTCAACCCCCATTCTTTGTAAAGTGGTGCATAACCCTGAGGAGGGGCTGAGGCATGCACTGCCCTGATCTCTGAATACAAGTATAATCTTACCCCATAGCAAACTCATCTAGATTGGTTTTGCCAACTAAAACTGCTCCTTGATCTTGTAACCTCTGAACTACTGTTGCTGTGTATGGTGGAATGTAGCCTAAAATATGTAGACCAAGAATGAATTCAATGGTTATCTTAAATGTCTGAAAAAATACCAAAACATATATAATTAAGGGTGGCAATATACTGCAAAATTCCAAGTAATATTGCAAAATGCATGATTATCATCTTGTTTTGGGCTTTCGCCACAGAAACCCAACTTGGTACTTGGTACCAATTAAGTAATTAATTAAGCCTATTTTCATCTTGGGTCCAAGCTGTTTTTAAATTTTAATTTTTGGAATGTAGAAGTAAGACCGGATTACCTGGAGAAAAATCTGCGGAAGCAAGCATGAACTGAAAACCAAATGCACATAAAGCGCTGGGCGCAGGAATCGAACCTGGGACCTCATTGGTGCAAGGCGAGGGAACAACCGCTGCGCCAACCCGCTCCCCATCATCATTATTTGGCATCAATTTACCCATTTGCCTCATAACAAACAAAGGATTTGAAAGTAGGGCGTCCAAATTCCAAGGCCAGGCGAACAGGCCGACTTCAATCAAGACATTGTGACATCAGCATGATTAATATTCATTCTTGACAAAGAAGACGATTAAATTATACCAACATTGCAACCTTCCGGCAAACGAACAAAGACACAAAGTGGTATATATAAAGCCCATTTTGATGTCCACAAAGTACATATATTGATCAGATTTTGTGATGATGGTGATTATTGACTTCATTCTAACATTCAACATTGAATTTCATATGGTAAAACACATTTTTGGACGCCTTATTGGACGGCCTTTGCACTTTACAGGGCGACCATTTTCGTGATCAGCCGTCCAAATGACACCTAGACAGCTCTCTGGCTAAACCCTTGATAACAAGTCAAAACATACCATGCAGTAAATACAGGTAACAAATGTTTTCCAGAATTAAATTTTTCTATTAGAACTTAGAAGAAGTTTAATACCTTGCAACAACACTTACGTTTTTGTTCCGAATAATTTCAGTGATACCCATCGCCACCATCAGTGGTCTAATTCCGAGTTCTGACTGACCCACTTCTGAAATTTGCAGTAGGTGGCATCCTAGATCTAGATGGTGCTTCCAGAAGGGATCTATTGGAAAGTTTACACCCCCCTCCAGTCTCTGTTTTTCTAAAGATATTTTTAAACATTTCTTATGCTATAAATGAAACTAACCTTCTAACATTTTTGATGCACAAGTTGTTTTTATATCACGAGTGCTAAAATTATCCTTGACAGAAAATGGAATCCCGTCGAGTAGTCCTCTTGATTTGCCTGAAAGAAAAAAAATTCTGTGAATGATTTTTTCTGATCTTTTTGAAGTACAGGCCTACCATGCATAGGGACCCCATGCACTAAACACTGTTAAAGGAGCCCTGTCCGATTGGGTCAGCATTTTTTCAAACTTTCTGAGATTTTGGTACCAAAATATTCCTCATATTTTTCTCATTACCCATGTGAAATTTTACAGTTGAAATGTGTTGCATTTCGGAGATATAAGTGAAAATGTGCTAAATAATGGTAACCATAATATTACTGACACAGTAAAGTATAGGCAAGTGGAAAATTGCTTATAAAATCAAAATGGTTGTTCCGATTTAACTGAAATTTGAAATTGAAACATATTAAGTGATTATCTTTCTTTTGACAGTGAAAATTAAAATTTGTAAAATCGGACCATGTACCTTTAACTTAATTAAGATAGCTTTGTCCTATTATACTGGATAGCTAGGTAAAGTATACAATTTTTCCCTGCCCACCAAGATTGTTCTAACCATGTTACCTTGTTCCCGTCTTTCATCCGCCTTCCTGGCCTCATCTAGTCCCTGCTCATAGTTTAACGTCACAAATGCATTGAGTTGTGAAATCTTCTTGGCTCGTGCATAACAACGGTTACACAGCTGCTCTGCTGTAAGGCTTCCATTCTGCAATTGCCTTGCAATCTGTGTGTGAATATGAAAAGAAACATTTTGGATTTTTGCATCATTTGAAGTATAAGCGGTAATAATGGCAGAATGCAAAGTTTCATTGTCAAATTCAAACCCTATATTGCTAAATATTTAGATGCCAGTATTCTTTCATTTTTAATTATTGTTAACGATAAATACTGCCCCCCTGCCTAGACTTGAAAAATTATACTGTAAAACACTTTAATTTCGCGGGGAGTATATTTCGCGAATTCGCAATAAGTGACATTTTCGCGAGTATTAAATTTCGCGAATTTGAAATTTTGCAATGATTAGTATGTCTTCCGAATTCAGTAGGCCAAATATTATCCTCTAGTCTTCTGTTTTCCTGTCAAAATATTACTAAAATACCTTGAAAGTCTGCATGAAAAAAGGCTCCACACATGATGTTAAAAACTATTGTAAAAGTAAGCAGTCATATTGCAGAAATAAATCAAAAATTTTACGACCATACCAACCCAATAAACACTACATTGACCGCGGACTGCAAGAGGTTTGTTTACATCAACTTGGATCATTCCATTTACAACGTCAAAATAGGGGTGAGGTTTAGTAGATCGTATCACAGAGGGGCTATTTACAAATACACAAATACAAAGCTGACAAGCCATTTCTTAATCAAAAAAACCATGAACTTGGACAATATTTTCGCAAGGATTTAATTTCGCGAATTATTTGCCCTCGCGAAAATCGCGAAATTAAATACCTCGCGAAATTAACATGTTTTACAGTAATTGACATTATGAGGAGATCTAATGCAAACTCAAAACTTCTTTTGATGTATCTGCAATCTATGATGTGAAAGCAATTATAATGTTTAACACATTTGTCTCTTTCTTGATAGTATCATTACATACATTTTTATGTATACAGCTTTATACCCAAGATCAACAAATAAAATAAAATTATTATTTTTGACTTGTGTGAAGGTTTTGATCAAAATTTTCCAACTATTAGCAATATTTGACAATTAACTGTAATTTTCTAACATATTACATGTAAGTGTAAATCTACCACAAATAAAATGTTTAATCTTGTCTTATGTTACAGAATCAGACCTTGCCAATTGGAGGTTTCTGAGCTACACCTATTTTCTTGAAACTTTCCAAATCAATAAAGTCAAACTGCCTAGCTTATCTCCATCTACCTTTAATTCCAAAAACTTATTACACATCCCTAGCAACTCAAAAATAATTGTCAGCTCTTCTAAAATCAGAGGTAAAAACAAAGTAAGCCAACTTGATGTGGAGAAAATATAGAACAATATGTATATAGGCCTAAATCATAGTAAGTGTGTATATAGGCCTAAAGCAAATACAACATGTAAAAACAGAAACAAAATGACTCACGGAAAATTCAGATATACATATAGGCCTAAAGCAAATACAACATGTAAAAACAGAAACAAAATGACTCACTGAAAATTCAGATATACATATGTATATCTGAATATATACGTATTGTTCTATATTTTCTCCACATCAAGTTGGCTTACTTTGTTTTTACCTAATTTATTATTATGATCTAGGTAACCTCCCGTATCATATTTGATCCTTGACGTGTTTTGTGCCTTGTCCGTTGGATCTACCTCTCCCACTTTTTTTTTTCTTCTAAAATCACTATCTGTGCAGCAAATTCTTCATGTTCCTGCCGCATATATATTCTTCCCCCTGTTTGTAACCTGCTTGTGACATACAAATACGGTAGTGTAATCAGTAACCCAAAGAATATGAGTGACGCCCTGTCAAATATCGATGTAGCTCGACAGGAATCACGTAGTTTAAAAGATCACTGAAAATACAATGCTATAAATTTGATAAGTCCCATTTATTTTGAAATCAAATGAGTTTACAAAATTCTATCCTTCTTATTAATTTACAATATCTACCACACACAGAAAAGACAATAACGATAGGTCAAAAAGGATAAAATAAAACAAACTATATCAACAAACCTGTTGAAGACTTAGGCCAATCATGGTTGAATTCTGAGTAATGTGCTCAAAGTTGTTGAAATCTATTCAGAGTGATGGTCAATCTGTATCAAGAGAGGTAGAGATGCACATCTATGTCAGTCATGAGGTACATTTAGAGAATAAAACATCTATAAGATTTACTGCGGGGCACCCATTACTCAAAATAATGTACGCCCATCCATTAGGAGACGATAGATGACAGGCAAAACAATAAATCGCCATCTTTTATTCTCATTCTTAGTCACAAATTTGAGTCATTTATAAACAAAAAATGATGTAAATTATTGCCCAAAACTATAAACATAATCATTGGAAAAACGTACACCCCTATTCCAAACCTAGTAAAGCTGTTCACTCCGTACGTATACCTGCATTGCGCAGTGATTTTGAACGCGCAGCTCCACTGCGTTTCACGCTGAACGCACTGTCATCTATCGTCTCATAATGGATGGCCAAAATTCCTTATCAGGAAGTAAAATCGCACTCAGTGACTAAGAATGTTGAATAGAGGTAAGTCAATCTTATGTAAGGGTGGGTTTAAAAATCATCAAAAATCATCTTGGAAAGTTAACTTGGTACAGAGAGGTAACTATCTTCAACTGGATACAAAGATGTTTTTAAATTCAGTTTCTGAATGCAGGAGGAAGATAAGAGTAGCCAGAGAATTCTGTGGAAGCGAAAAAAATCTGAAAACAAAATGCACATAAAGCGTCTGGGCCGGGAATTGAACCGTGTGACACAATGATTTTACCACATTTTATCTACTCCTGTACATTTCGCATAAAATTGTTGTCTGTATGTTGTAGGTATAGGGATTTTACACATAGCTAGGTTTGAGAAGAGCTAGAAAACAAACAAAAAATATTATGAAAATATAATTTAAAACATTTCATCAGCACTCACGTTTTTTTGTCGAATTATTTCGGAGAAACCCTTCTCCGTCCTCAGCAAGTGGTGTCTGATACGGAGAAGGCTTTCTCCGAAATGATTCGACACAAAAACGTGAGTGCTGATGAAATGTTTTAAATTATATTTTCATGTCTACTACCAGCATGTATAAATCTCTTCATACGCGAAAAAAATTAGATCTGTAGTTTTTAGATATGTTGTAACAAACATCCCAGGGAATATTTTCCAATGAAAAAAATCTCGGATGGTTTTGTTCCACGAGGTCAAATTCAAGGTCAAATCAAATATTTCAGGTCAATATGCTTTAGCCAGACGACGGTGGCCGCGTAATAAATTGCCTGTTTACCGGACTGTTACTCAGATTTGATGCGTATTCATCCGTGGTATCGCCCGTATATTTCAATGCGTAAATAAAAAGAAATGTAGTTCTTTGAAAAAATCAGAATATCTTTTTAGTTTTCTGGGGTTGAAAACTTTCCAACCACAACCATCGTGGGCAGTGGGGTTATACCCCCACCCTTTTTATTTTACCCCACCCTTTTTATAAAGGCACCATTAATACTTAAAATTCCAGACCCCCACCCTTTTAGCAATATGTTTCTTACATCCACTTTTGGTGTCATGGTAATGTTATAGACGGACACCCAGCATTTAACATAGGCTTATTGAAATATCACCTAACGTATTTTCAGCTTAATATCTTCCATGAGTTTGAGTGTTATGGTAATGTTTTAGCCCCCGGGGGGCACTTAGCTATAATGGTGTACACATGCGTGAACAAAGGTTTTCAAAATACCCCCTAAACACGTTTATAAACGAGTAACCTTAAAAATGACCCCTAAAGAAGGATTTCACACGGTTATTCCTTTAATTTTACCCCCTTAAGGCTACTGTCCCTTGAGATGAGCAACAGAGCAGAACGCCAAGTTCACTGTAAGTTTTGACCACCTTAAAAATGTTCGATGATCACAATTTTCGGTGTACATAAGGAATAGAGTCTCTAGTTTATATAAAAACCTTTACTAGTGATTTCATGTCCACGATCAACTTCAAAATGGCGTTGACAGTTTACTTCGAAAATGTTAAAGCTATTTTGTCATAATTGCAACATTTTAATCACTTCGCACGACTCGATTTCGTTGAAAATTTGGTCAGTTGTAGTAGAGAGAGTAGCAATGGAAGTATGCATGACTTTTGAAATGTGCAATGCCAATAAATGGTCTTGAGAACAATGAATGTCGGAGCAAAAGCATGTTTCTTTACATTCAAAATTTCCGTTGCTTGAAAAGGCTTCAAACTTCAACTAAATTTTACCAAAACTGGTTATAGAATCAAAAAAAGAGTTCCCAACTTCCTTCGCTAACTGTAAATACATTTTACATATCATTCAAAGATCAATTTATTGTCCAAAAGAAGCCATTTT